>JAYESA010000010.1:28634154-28919154 GCA_036927795.1 Iris macrosiphon
TTTTGTGGAGCTCCATTGCAGAGTTCAGGCCTAACCATTAACAGAGAAGCTATGGGAATGACAAAACCTGTGACTACATAGGATTCCATTAAAAACGAATCTTAATCATTCATTGAGTGGGATGGCGGAACGAACCAAGAACAAATTGATTTACTCTGAGAGGTCGTGGATTGGCCTTAAGAATGAAGCAGTAAAGAGTCAATATTCGCCCGCGAAACCCTTCTTTTTTCTTTTACAAGAAAAAAAGAAGCATTATATATAAGTATAGGCGTCTAAATATACAGCTTACCATGTAAAAAATGGAATATCAATGAAATCTCATTACTTAGTGTATTATTTATTAAATTAAATACATATGTATCCATAATATTATTGAATCGTTTCATTCGCGAGGAGCTGGATGAGAAGAAACTCTCATGTCCGGTTATGGAGTAGAGATGGGATTAAGAAAGAACCATCTACTATAACCCAAAAAGAACCAGATTTTGTAAGCAACATAGAGGAAGAATGAAGGGAATATCTTGTCGAGGCAATCGTATTTGTTTTGGCAGATACGTCCTTCAGGCACTTGAACCTGCTTGGATCACAGCTAGATAAATAGAAGCAGGGCGAAAAGCAATGACACGATATGCGCGTCGTGGTAGAAAAATATGGGTACTCATATTTTCCGACAAACCCATTACAGTAAGACCTACAGAAACACGTATGGGTTCGGGGAAGGATCCTTCCGGGGGGCCCGAGCCATCAGTGAGATACCACTCTGGAAGAGCTCGAATTCTAACCTTGTGTCAGGACCTACGGGCCAAGGGACAGTCTCAGGTAGACAGTTTCTATGGGGAGTAGGCCTCCCAAAAGGTAACGGAGGCATGCAAAGATTTCCTCGGGCCGGACAGAGATTGGCCCTCGAGTGCAAAGGCATAAGGGAGCTTGACTGCAAGACCCACCCGTCGAGCAGGGATGAAAGTCGGCCTTAGTGATCCGGCATATATATATATATATATATATATATATATATATATATATATATATATATATATATATATATATATCATCCTAACCCTTTTTCTAAAGCCATCCCCCATCCCAATGAGGCACATGTGTCACCCTTACATTTCTATCTAAGGGTAGTTTGGTAATTATCATGGGTATTAATTATTTTAGGATTATTATAATTGATAATTGTGCATGACTGATTTATTTATTTTATTGTATTAATAATTATTGCTAGCGTAGACTTGTTTTGGACTTGTGTAGTGGACCTAACCATTTAATTAGAGGACATGAATAAACTTTTGGACTAGTCTAAGTTGAGCCCATGAATTAGGCCCATGGATTAAGAAACATGATTAATTAGGAAAACCATTAGACTAGAACCTTCCCTCCATAATTATTTCTTCATGAGAGGCCCCAAGGGGTATTTGTGACTTTGTACATTGCTTGGGGAGGGGTTTATGACCAGCCATAATTGAGAGGAGAGAGAGTGCTCTTATTTTAATTTTCCCAAAATTCTAGATCTAGTTTTTCTCCTTCCATTTTCCCTCCATTCCCCCATCAATTCTCCATCAATTCTCTTCAAATCTCTTCCTAAATTCATCATTGAAGCCTCTACATCAAGGATCTACAAGCAAGGAGCAAGGAACAAGGAGGAGGAGGCCAAGATCTACAAGGAGAGGAGCAACTTATCATTTGGGACCTTTTCATTGGGAATTCATCTCCCAATAGGTACAAATCAGTTTCCCCCCTTCCTATAGACTATAGATCTGAGATTTTACCATGAAAAATCACTCCACATGCATAGGTTACCCATAGGATTTGATTTGGAATCATTTGGAGACCTACGGTGGAAGTTATGTCCATTTTTGGTGCCAATTTTGGGGAAATTCCGAAATTGGCACATGTAGTGTTTGTCAATGGATCTAATAGATCTAATTGACCATTGATTATTTGTTTGTAGCTTATGTCATATCCACAATTGAATACGTGTGGGCCGAATCTCGTTAATTTGACGAAACGGTCAATTTTGGGGGTTTTCCTCCGACACGGGGCTATGTGCATATCATATAGTGACACGGACACGTAGACACTCTAATTTCTATATGTATTGATCATAAATTATGTATTGGACTTGTACGTGTCCTCCGGGATATATTTGATTGTGAGTTGGGGGCCGTATCGCAAGCGTATCATAGAAAAGTGTGATACGGGTGCGGTGCACTCCATGTGTTTGTGTTTTGGTCCATTTCACTTTACATGCATATGTAAATATATATGTATATACTATCTATGTGTTATATGGTGTATGTAATAGTGTACTTTGGGTTTTGGTATATACGCATGTCTATATGTGTATGTTATGAGGGTATCTAGATATATAGAACTATGAGTATATGTCTATATATATATATATGTGTGTGTGTTAGTATATATAATATGTATCTAGATATATATATCTATTTGTATATAAATCTATATGTATACCTATATGTTGATTCATATGTGTGGCTAAGTATTTGCATATGTAGCTAATGATTAATATGTATGAGTATATCTATATGTATTGGTATATATACTTTAGTGTTATGCATATAGATTGATATGTATGAGGGGTAGTACATGCATCTATGTTTATAGATATTTAGATATCTATGTGTGTGTACATATATATAGATATATTCTTAGAGATTGTTAGTGTTGTGTGTCTGTGTGGATGTGAGTGTATGAAGAGGGCAGAAACTGGATAACCGACAACAAGGTTCAGCACGTATAGAAGCTGCACAGCAACAGTGAGGATCGGGCAGTGTCAATGCACAGTGCAGCAGGGAACACTACAGGATCGGGCAGCAGCAGTTTCTCCACTGTGCAGTTGCACAATACCGGTTGCACAGATTTTGCTGTAGTGATCTGTATCAAGAAATACTGCAGTCACTGCAGTGTGCAGTACAGTTTCAATGTTCAAGTCTGAAATGAGAGGTGCTAGCAGCAGCTAGCAAGGTGTGATTGCACACTGCAGAGGTATCTGCAATGTACACAGCTTTAAGCAAGGGACTGCTGCAGCTAATGCAGCAGAGGTTCAGCCTAGAGAAAACAGCAAGATAGAAGGAAAGGGAAGCTGTTTGTGCAAGTCACACAGAGTAGAGGGTCGGGCCTGCACAGTGTATTTCAGACTTCACTGTGCTATGCCGACACAGTGGCAGTTTATGTTTTCTATTGACTATGTAGTTCAGTCTCTTATTGTGAGCTCGGTTCCAGTTAAGTGTTGTTGTCAGATTGGTCCTTTTAGTTCTGCAGTAGCATCAGTATGTGGCTAAATCTCTTATAGTGTTAGCTTTTGTTAGTTGAGTTTAGTTATTAGTTGAATTATTAAGTTAGCTAGTAACTCGTTAACTATAGGTATATATATGAACTTGTTTAGTTGTTATTATTATCAGTTTTAGTTTCAAGTATCTTGGTCATGGTGTAGTTAGTATGTTTATAACTATGTATACTAGAGGTTAGTGAGTAGTAGAGGTACTAGGTGATTATGTTAGATATGTATATTAGTATAGGTAATATATTAGTTAGTATACTTGTTAGAAAACAATTAGTTTTTAGTTTAAGGTATCTATTTATATCTTTTGTGTTAGTTTTAGATTACCTTGAGATACCAAGGTATGGGTCAATACCCCAGG
This sequence comes from Iris macrosiphon, assembly GCA_036927795.1. Lineage (NCBI taxonomy): Eukaryota > Viridiplantae > Streptophyta > Magnoliopsida > Asparagales > Iridaceae > Iris > Iris macrosiphon. The sequence goes on from JAYESA010000010.1 coordinate 28,637,823, forward strand.
GTATTGAGGTTGAGTGTCAGGGTAATTGCGATACGCATTGGCACAATGCCAAGGTATCATAATTAAATTGTTTTGAGATATTATTATTATTATATATGACTTATATATATAAACCTATTTTCATATTAGAAAATCTGCGTATCTTAGGATATGGCTTCTTGATTGCACTGTGGTGTGTTAGCTTAGCTAGTATAGCATAGCTTCATAGTGTATTGACTTAGTGACAAGCATTAGACTCTTGCAACCTAGAAATGCATTGGTTTGACTTAGAAACGGCAAATTGACCTAGAACTTCTTTAACTTCATTTATTTTCATCATTGAACCTTGTATTGATGCAACATACCATATATAGGTTGTGAGACACCAGCTTGGGTATCGAGAGACACACTTTGCTCAGGACTTCAGGCGAGTACATTTCTCTGATTGTTTTCAATTCATAATATTATATATATGCATGTTCTAGATTATTATACATTGATTCCCGATACAGTGTGTCACGCCCCAGTCCCAAAATACTGTGGGACCGGACGCGTGATAATGGCCAGCAGTACGCACCGATGGACAACCCAATTTAATGGATCCATCAGGGCATACTTAAGCTGTAAAATAACAAGTCTACGACAATCATGGCACAACTAATCTCATCCACACAAGAAATAAACATGATCCACAGAGTAAATAAGGAATGTAAATCATCATCTAGTCTCACAAAGTCCTTCGGGGAACAACCCGATAAATATCTAGTACAATGGTTCATCTGACCAGAATATCAAAGACTGAAATAAATAATAAAAGCTGAGCATAAACAAGGATGCTCAAGAGAAGTCTTCAGCTAAGACCTCGTCCTCGGATGGTGGTACAACTCCTGGATCAGCTCCTGCTCCGGTCCCGTAAACCTCGGGATAAACCTCGTCTGCAAAATCTGGGGACAAAAATCCGGATCCAGGTCCTCAGGGGACATAGCAAGGTACAAGAAAGCTCATGCCAATAAATACAGATAAGCAGTGCAGCAATATATAACTAAATGAAACAAAGGGGTAAATATGTAACCATCTAAGTGTAAATGCAAGTGAGAGCATCACTAGTCTCAGGCTGAGCCACTACAAGCTCTGTGTCGGGGAGCCGGTAGCGGTAATAACCGGTAGTGGGTCTAGCTCTGCTACGAGAGTCTACGACCTCTCAATAATAGAAGATATATATATGTAAACAGCCTGTAGCCTGTGTGTCTCTCCCCACCCAATGTAACCACGCATATCATGACCATAACGTCTCATGCCCATGTCAAGCGTGATCATAGCTAAATGAAACCAGTCATACAGTATCTAAGAATATAATGTCCATGTCCTATATCCTATACAGAATCACCACGAATATCTTGGGAAAATCCTGTCTCATGAATAGTGTCCAGTGTCCTGGGTCATAGAGTACTTGATAAGACAAGTACGAGAATAAAATGTCACGGATGTCCATCTCTAGATGACCGTACCCAACACTGCGTACAGTGTCGGCACCCGACTGATAATCGGACACTAAGTACGTCACACGGTCCTAGGTTGAGCATGCACAGCAATATATATATAATAAGCAAGGAAAATAGATAACTAAGCTGCATAGAGTGGCAAGGTACACTTGCCTGATGTTCGGATATCAACAACTGTCCCTGTATCAGTGGATCCGGTAGGTACTACTCCGAAAGCTGTAATAAATACCACCAATAGTCTCAGAAGATGTCAAATAACTGGAAATGCCTGTCCTTACGTCCAATTTGGACACAGGGGCAAAAAGGTCATTTTCGGGCCAAAGCGGGTTTCACCTGTGGGCCACTTTGCACCGAAAAGCGTGTCAGGGTCAAAGGTCTCCAAATTCCACAAACTCAGTGTCTACAAGTCAGGAACGACGATACGAACCCAACGGAACTTCCAGAATTGGATTCCGATGAGCCGATCACAAAATCACCCGTCAAGTGGAGCCTGTGGGGCCCACGATACGCGATTTTGTCAACGTTCTCAGCATCGAACCAAACTTGGCTCACAGGACCAGCGTATTACTACGGATCCGATGGCGCAAGTTTCGTCTCGATCCGACGTGTGTACACGAAGTTACAGCGTGTTTCAGAATCGACGGATACGGGGTGTTGTCGACGGATACGCGTTGATTCCGGGGTGCACGCACCTCCGAATCGACTTCTGCGAAATCCTACACGACCGTATCAACGTCACGCACAGTTTGGTAAAGACCGCATGCGACCAAGTCGTCCCGATTGGCGGGACGGACTCAGTTCCGAGGTGAAACAGGGCGTTGTTTTTTCCTGTTTTGGATCGCGGTGTACGACCACTACAAGACGCGATGCACCGAGCGAATTGCACGGGCACCGAGAGGGGTATACAGTCTACGCATAGCAATCGACGGAATCGAAATCGGAGTTGCGATGAGGAAGAAATTGGTACCTGAACGGGGCTCCGTGGATTCTGTTTTCCAAGTGTCCGAGAGTCCAATCTGTGTCCTGGTCGTGTCCTCGCGCGCTGCTGCTCGCGTCTCGTGTCTGCGGAGACGCTGTGAGGCGGAGGAGTCGCACTCGGGGTCGCTGTGCTCGCGGCGGAGGGGTGAGGCCGCGCTCGGGGTTGCTGTGCGACTCGGCGGCGGGGTGAAGCCACGCTCGGGTCGCTGTGCGACTCGGCGGCGGGGTGAAGCCGCGCTCGGGTCGCTGTGCTCGCGGCGGAGGTCGACGAGCGGGTGGGGGTCTGCGGTGGTCGACGAGCGGGTGGGGGTCTGCGGTGGTCGACGAGCGGGTGGGGGTCTGCGGTTCAGCGGCGGATCGAAGAGTCGGGGCTTGCTGTGAAGCGGCGGCGGGGTTGGTCGGTATAGCGGCGGTTCGAAGAGGACACGCGGCGCTGGAGGGATGGACACGGGTGCTGGGGTGAAACTAGGGTTTCGGTGGCGGCTGGGTAGTTGGAGAAGAGGGCAGCACGGATGTCGAGGCAGCCTCTTTATAGCTGCTACAGGAACTCCGGCAGCTAGGGTTTTCCCCCTGCGGGTCGGGTTGGTTTGGTTCGGGCTCCGTTTGGTTCACAATCCAAATAGCTTTTGGTCCTCGATACGCTGCTCCGGTGTCCAATAAATTCACCGAAAAATGCCATGCGTCCGGTTCTCCATTATACACAATAAATTTTTACTCCAGAATATTTTAACCCCATTAAGCCACACTTAAAATTATTTAACCCCCAAAACCTTAGTGACAGACATCCAGAAAAATACCTAAAATATACGGAAAATTATATTAATTTCACTTCAGAAATTTAGGGTGTTTACAATCTTCCCTCCTTAAAAGGATTGCGTCCTCGCAATCAAAGAATAAGCTACTAAAGAAAGAGTTATGGAAATACAAGGTGGCCTAGTTTACAACTGCCTCCTCGAACAAATGGGGGTATCGCTGGCGCATACTATCTTCTCGTTCCCAAGTCGATTCGTCTGGTGAATGATACTTCCAAGCTACTCGAACCAGTCTGATCGTCTGTCCCTGCAATGTCTTCTCACTGACGTCAAGGATGCCAACTGGTTGTTCCTCATATCTCAAACTTGGCCCTACTGCGATCTCTGAATGATCGACTACGTGACTTGGGTCGGTCACGTACCTTCGCAGCTGCGAGACGTGGAATATGTCATGCACTCCCTCTAAGGATGGAGGTAATGCAAGCCGATAAGCCACCTCACCAACGCGCTCGAGGATGTCAAATGGCCCAATATACCTTGGGCTCAGCTTGCCTCTGCTCCCGAATCTGATAGTACCCCGAGTGGGCGAAATCCTCAAGAACACGTGATCTCCTTCCTTGAACTCTAGGGGACGCCGGTGTGTATCAGCCCAATGCTTCTGTCTGTCCTGAGCTGCTCTTAGATGATTCTGTATCTGCTTTACCTTCTCCACTGTCTGCGTTACCAATTCTGGACCCAGTATTTGACGTTCACCAACGTCACTCCAACACACAGGTGATCTGCACTTCCGTCCGTATAAAGCTTCAAATGGCGCCATCTGAATGCTGGCCTGATAACTGTTATTGTAGGAGAACTCTACTAAGTGCAAATGATCTTCCCAAGATCCTCCGAAATCTAGCATACATGATCGCAACATGTCCTCCAAGATCTGAATGGTGCGCTCCGATTGTCCATCTGTCTGCGGGTGGTATGCCGTGCTGAATTTGAGTCTGGTGCCTAGACTCTCTTGCATGCTTCTCCAGAAATGAGATGTAAATCTCGAATCTCGATCCGATACAATACTAACAGGTACTCCATGTAATTTGACGATTTGTCGCATATACATGTCAGCTAGTACCTCTGTGGACTGTCCAACTCTAAATGGCAAGAAGTGTGCCGATTTAGTGAGTCGATCCACTATCACCCATACTGCGTCTCTTCCGCTGGGGCTTCTCGGAAATCCTGTGACAAAATCCATCGTGATGTGCTCCCACTTCCATTCCGATATCGGAAGCGGCTGTAACATACCTGCAGTTCTCTGATGTTCGGCCTTCACTTGATGACATACTAAGCATTTGGCCACAAATCTTGCGATCTCTCTCTTCATTCCATGCCACCAGTAATACTGTCTCAAGTCCCGATACATCTTGGTTCCTCCTGGGTGAACAGAGTACATAGAGCTATGCGCTTCAGTCATTAACTCCTGTCTCAATTCTCCATTTGGGACATACAGGCGATTTCCAAACCTCAATGTCCCGTCTTCGTGGATGCGTAGTCCTGTCTGCATACCTGCTTCTGTCCTTACAAACTCCTGATCCTTTCGTGTCAGCTTCGTCATTGGTTCTGCAATCCTCGAGAAATTCTCTACAAACCTTCGGTAATATCCCGCAAGTCCGAGAAAACTTCTCACCTCTGCGACTGATGTGGGTGTAGGCCATGTCTCAATTGCTGCAACCTTCTCTGGATCCACTGAAAGTCCTTCTCCTGATATGATGTGTCCCAAGAAAGGCACTTTGTTCATACAGAACTCACACTTACTGAGTTTGGCATATAACTTCTCCTGCCTCAAGGTCTCTAACACGATTTTAAGATGCTCCTCGTGCTCTTCAGGGCTCTTGGAATATATGAGAATGTCATCAATGAACACCACTACGAATTTATCCAAGAACTGATGAAAGACCCTGTTCATTAAGCTCATAAACACTGCTGGCGCGTTGGTTAAACCAAACGGCATCACCAAGAACTCGTAATGCCCATACTTCGTCCTGAAAGCTGTCTTCGGGATGTCTTCCTTCCTCACCTTGATCTGATGATAGCCGGATCTAAGGTCAATCTTCGAGAATACCCTTGCACCACTCAATTGATCGAATAGATCATCAATGCGTGGTAAGGGATACCTGTTCTTGATGGTGACAGCATTTAGTGCCCGGTAATCAATACACAACCGTACTGTTCCATCCTTCTTCGGCACAAATAAGATGGGTGCTCCCCAAGGTGAAACACTGGGCCGAATGAAACCCTTCTCCAAAAGATCATCAACCTGTTCCTTCAACTCCACTAACTCCTTAGGTGCTAGCCGATAAACCGATGAAGTGATTGGCTCTGCTCCTGGAGTTAAGTCTATTGTGAATTCTATTTCCCGATCAGGCGGTAAACCTGGAAGGTCATCAGGAAATACATCCACAAAACCTGATATGACTCTTGGGTAACCTGTCTCCTCTTCTACAGATAATACCCTAAGAGTAGGCTGAACTCCTTGCTCTACTGCTCCTCGGAGAAACTCAAATTCTGGATGGCCAGGCGGTCTAAATATAACCTTCCCAAGCCGACAATCAAGAGTCGCATGGTACTGACTCAACCAGTCCATACCAAGTACAACGTCATAGTCAGGCATAGAAAAGATCAAAAATTGAGCTCGCATCTCTCGGCCACAAACTACTACAGAACATGATCTACAGACGTCACTAACCGGAATAATACCGCCTCCCGTAAGAATTCTCTTCATCTTCGGAAGGGGTGCGGTAGCTACTCTATGGGTGGCTACAAAGCTAGCTGCTATAAATGAATGCGATGCTCCAGAATCAAATAAAACTACAGCTGGTAATGAAGCTACTAAAATAGTACCTGCGATGACCTCGCCTGCTGTAGCCTCCTCCTCAACAGCTAATGGGAATGCCTGTCCCCGTCCCTGAGCTGGACCTCTCTGCTGCTGCTGCTGCTGATGAAATAGGGCTGCCTGTGGTGCCAGGGGTGGTCTCTGCTGGTTCCCTCCGGGGGCTGGTGGTCTGACCCCACCAACTCCTGTCTGTTGGGCTCCTGCTGCTGGATAAGCTGGTCGTGGTGCAGGCAATGCTAGTCTTGGTGCTCCGTCTCGGCGTTCGGAACAGTCCCTGGAAAAGTGCTGGCTGGATCCGCAGCTCAAACATAGTCCCAACTTACGCCTGCATTCCTTCTCAATGTGTCCTACCTTGCCGCAGTGGTGACAAGTAGGAAGAGGTCTGTCTCTCTGTGCTGCTCTATCTGGCATACCCCTTTGAGCTCGCTTTGCGGAATCCCCATGTGCTGGCCTGGATGGTGCTGATGTGATAGGCCTCTTCAGATTAGATTCCCTCCTGGTGACGCGCTCCAAGCGTCGGGCTGCTGCAAGGACATCGGTATAAGAGGTAGGTGCTACCGTTCCAATCACTCTCTGAAGCTCGAACTTCAAGCCGTCAAAGAACTTCTCTGCTTTTTCTTCCTCCGTTGAAATCAGTGTTGGGGCAAAGCGGCTCAGGCGAATAAATTCCGCATTGTATTCCTCCACTGACATGCTGCCTTGGATAAGGCGGTTGAACCTGTCTCTGAGCTCTGACCGTGCGACTGCCGGGATGTACATCTCTTGAAAGAGTCTAGAGAACTCTTCCCATGTGACTCTGTCCTGTCCAAGTCTCCTCTCTTCTGCTAGCCACCAGTGATGCGCATTATCAGTTAACTGCATTCTAACTGCAGTCATCCACTTCTCTCTCGGAAGTTCAGCGGCTTCCAACTGATGCTGAATGTTGGTGAGCCACTCATGAACTTCCGTTGGCCCTTCCTTACCAGAAAATGTGCGAGGTTTGAGGTGACGGAAATCAGTGATAGATCCCGTCGCTGTTCGCCTCGTTGGGGGATTTGCCTGCTCCAATGCGGATACCAGGCTGGTCCTCAGATACTCGGCCTCCTGCCGATGGGCCTCCTGCTGAATCTGTTGCTGTGCTTGCATCATAGCATACATCATCTGGAACATTTGTTGCCCGTCCATGGCTTGTCCTGGCGGGAATACTGGCATCTGGGGAGTGAACTGTGGTGGAGGTGGGATGTCATCTCTCCGGAACCTTGGATTAGGCTGACCGGTTTGATCACTCTGCGATGCTTGTCCTCCATCCCCTGGTGTCACTCCGTCTCCATAAGTAACCACAGCGTCGTGTGGCGTATCCAAAGGAATATCCTCTCTGTTTCCGGAATCCATTGCTCTGCAATCAAAATATAAACTGTAAGAACGCTCAGAGGAATCAATACAGGATGCAGTTCAAGTAACAAATTTCGAGTTCGATATAGAGTTCAACAATGGTTAAATAATGGATGAGAACCTAGAACTTATCCTATCCTTAGGGCAGGCTGGTTCGGTCCCTAAGTTGAAACCGAACAATTTAGTCGTAGACCTGCATGGGCCACCACAAAAACCATGTCACGCCCCAGTCCCAAAATACCGTGGGACCGGACGCGTGATAATGGCCAGCAGTACGCACCGATGGACAACCCAATTTAATGGATCCATCAGGGCATACTTAAGCTGTAAAATAACAAGTCTACGACAATCATGGCACAACTAATCTCATCCACACAAGAAATAAACATGATCCACAGAGTAAATAAGGAATGTAAATCATCATCTAGTCTCACAAAGTCCTTCGGGGAACAACCCGATAAATATCTAGTACAATGGTTCATCTGACCAGAATATCAAAGACTGAAATAAATAATAAAAGCTGAGCATAAACAAGGATGCTCAAGAGAAGTCTTCAGCTAAGACCTCGTCCTCGGATGGTGGTACAACTCCTGGATCAGCTCCTGCTCCGGTCCCGTAAACCTCGGGATAAACCTCGTCTGCAAAATCTGGGGACAAAAATCCGGATCCAGGTCCTCAGGGGACATAGCAAGGTACAAGAAAGCTCATGCCAATAAATACAGATAAGCAGTGCAGCAATATATAACTAAATGAAACAAAGAGGTAAATATGTAACCATCTAAGTGTAAATGCAAGTGAGAGCATCACTAGTCTCAGGCTGAGCCACTACAAGCTCTGTGTCGGGGAGCCGGTAGCGGTAATAACCGGTAGTGGGTCTAGCTCTGCTATGAGAGTCTACGACCTCTCAATAATAGAAGATATATATATGTAAACAGCCTGTAGCCTGTGTGTCTCTCCCCACCCAATGTAACCACGCATATCATGACCATAACGTCTCATGCCCATGTCAAGCGTGATCATAGCTAAATGCAACCAGTCATACAGTATCTAAGAATATAATGTCCATGTCCTATATCCTATACAGAATCACCACGAATATCTCGGGAAAATCCTGTCTCATGAATAGTGTCCAGTATCCTGGGTCATAGAGTACTTGATAAGACAAGTACGAGAATAAAATGTCACGGATGTCCATCTCTAGATGACCGTACCCAACACTGCGTACAGTGTCGGCACCCGACTGATAATCGGACACTAAGTACGTCACACGGTCCTAGGTTGAGCATGCACAGCAATATATATATAATAAGCAAGGAAAATAGATAACTAAGCTGCATAGAGTGGCAAGGTACACTTGCCTGATGTTCGGATATCAACAACTGTCCCTGTATCAGTGGATCCGGTAGGTACTACTCCGAAAGCTGTAATAAATACCACCAACAGTCTCAAAAGATGTCAAATAACTGGAAATGCCTGTCCTTACGTCCAATTTGGACACAGGGGCAAAAAGGTCATTTTCGGGCCAAAGCGGGTTCCACCTGTGGGCCACTTTGCACCGAAAAGCGTGTCAGGGTCAAAGGTCTCCAAATTCCGCAAACTCAGTGTCTACAAGTCAGGAACGACGATACGAACCCAACGGAACTTCCAGAATTGGATTCCGATAAGCCGATCACAAAATCACCCGTCAAGTGGAGCCTGTGGGGCCCACGATACGCGATTTTGTCAACGTTCTCAGCATCGAACCAAACTTGGCTCACAGGACCAGCGTATTACTACGGATCCGATGGCGCAAGTTTCGTCTCAATCCGACGTGTGTACACGAAGTTACAGCGTGTTTCAGAATCGACGGATACGGGGTGTTGTCGACGGATACGCGTTGATTCCGGGGTGCACGCACCTCCGAATCGACTTCTGCGAAATCCTACACGACCGTATCAACGTCACGCACAGTTTGGTAAAGACCGCATGCGACCAAGTCGTCCCGATTGGCGGGGCGGACTCAGTTCCGAGGTGAAACAGGGCGTTGTTTTTTCCTGTTTTGGATCGCGGTGTACGACCACTACAAGACGCGATGCACCGAGCGAATTGCACGGGCACCGAGAGGGGTATACAGTCTACGCATAGCAATCGACGGAATCGAAATCGGAGTTGCGATGAGGAAGAAATTGGTACCTGAACGGGGCTCCGTGGATTCTGTTTTCCAAGTGTCCGAGAGTCCAATCTGTGTCCTGGTCGTGTCCTCGCGCGCTGCTGCTCGCGTCTCGTGTCTGCGGAGACGCTGTGAGGCGGAGGAGTCGCACTCGGGGTCGCTGTGCTCGCGGCGGAGGGGTGAGGCCGCGCTCGGGGTTGCTGTGCGACTCGGCGGCGGGGTGAAGCCGCGCTCGGGTCGCTGTGCGACTCGGCGGCGGGGTGAAGCCGCGCTCGGGTCGCTGTGCTCGCGGCGGAGGTCGACGAGCGGGTGGGGGTCTGCGGTGGTCGACGAGCGGGTGGGGGTCTGCGGTTCAGCGGCGGATCGAAGAGTCGGGGCTTGCTGTGAAGCGGCGGCGGGGTTGGTCGGTACAGCGGCGGTTCGAAGAGGACACGCGGCGCTGGAGGGATGGACACGGGTGCTGGGGTGAAACTAGGGTTTCGGTGGCGACTGGGTAGTTGGAGAAGAGGGCAGCACGGATGTCGAGGCAGCCTCTTTATAGCTGCTACAGGAACTCCGGCAGCTAGGGTTTTTCCCCTGCGGGTCGGGTTGGTTTGGTTCGGGCTCCGTTTGGTTCACAATCCAAATAGCTTTTGGTCCTCGATACGCTGCTCCGGTGTCCAATAAATTCACCGAAAAATGCCATGCGTCCGATTCTCCATTATACACAATAAATTTTTACTTCCAGAATATTTTAACCCCATTAAGCCACACTTAAAATTATTTAACCCCCAAAACCTTAGTGACAGACATCCAGAAAAATACCTAAAATATACGGAAAATTATATTAATTTCACTTCGGAAATTTAGGGTGTTTACACAGTGATTTCATGGACTGGTGCTATATGGATCCCGTCAGGAGGTGTTATCCCCTACCGTGTGCAACGGGTACCTAATGACATGTATTTCATCGTGTGCATTGGGTATTGACTTTCATGTGCTTCTTGTGCATCCACTATTTCGTGTGCTAGTGTGACTATCGTGATCATGTACGTAACGTGTCGTGATTGGATCCATGAGTATTGGTTGGGGAGGGGGAGTAGGAGTTGGTTATGTGATCAAAGCCCTCTTGATCTCATGTGCATGTCGATTATACACCTCACGTATAATAGAGTTACCTATATACCTCATGTGCAACCTAAACCGATCACATAACGAACTCTCACTCTAAAACACATAGTTAGTATTTCTTGTTCTCTACTTGCAGTTATTCTTGTATTTACCTCCAGCTTTATTGTGCCTATTGCCTGTTCACTTGTACAGTATATTCTTTCTACTTGTGCATCTTGTATCATTTTTCTATTGCTTGTTATATATGCTCGATTATGTTATTGGAACTGCTTTCAGAGGTATGTACTTTGCTCCAATCCTGACTGGATATATTTTTCCAGATGATTGGCTAGAGGAGCTGTGTCCCACACATTACGGACCTCAGGAGGGTGAGACTTTAGAGGACACTTCCCTAGAGCCAGAGGATATAGTACCAGTGACCGAGGAGGTCTAGTTTTGTTTAGATTTTTGTATTAGACTATTATTTTTGTGGAGATTCACAGATGTACTATTGTTTCATATTGTGGATTGTATCTTCTTCCCTTCACTATTTCTATTCGTGCATTATTTCCTCCTTAGTTTGTTTTATGATTGAGATTGATATATTTGTGAGATACCATATTGCTCCTCTGATTGGAGTTGAGATGTTTGACAGGTACCATATTATATTGGTGAGATGTTAGATAGTTAGAAATAACCCAGACAGCGTTCTATCGCCGATTTTGCGGCGTAGGCTGGGCGTAACCACGTACTCGTGCCCAAATATCAGGGTGCGGGTCGTGACAACATGGCCGGCCCTAATCCCTAGGATGTCACCATCAACCTCTTCTTCCTCATACAAAACTCCTCTATTATTTTTTCTACATCACCATCCCCACCATCCACCTTCACACAAACCCTAAACCTTCATTCTCCATCCCCGGCCAGTCCACCACCCTACACCGCCGTTCTCGACCCCATCTCCGGCCGTTGAGCCCCGCTGTCAGCAACTCCGACTCTGGCCATCGACACTCCACTACAAGAATAAGCGGGATTAGCGACGTATTTTAGCGACTCCAAGTAAAAACGTCGCTAAATTTGCGACTCGGTAAAAATCGTCGCTAGTCGTCGCTAAATGGCGACATTTAGCGACGTTTAGCGACTTTTATTAAGATTTTAAACGAATAGTCGCTATAAGTTCAATTAAGGTCGCTAAACGTCGCTAATATATCTGATTTAGCGACGTTTAGCGTCGTAATTAGCGACGTATCTATCAAAAACATTTAGCAACGTATTTAGCGACGTCGTTGGAGTCGCTAATTTTTATTTTAGCGACGTTTTTATTTGACGTCGCTAAACGTCGCTAAATTTTGTTTAATTAGGGCTCAGGTTTCTTTTCTCGATCTGTCGAAAATTTCGAAAACGTTTCGATTTCCCCCGCCCCCCCCTCTCCGGCGACCGACGCATCCACGGCTGCGGCTACTCCGGCATCCCCCTCCTCCTTCTCGAGCTCTAGGTAATCTCTCTCCCTCTCTCTCTCTCTCTCTCATGTGACACTGACACAAGACACACTTGACAGACACGACACACGCACACAGATACACACGACACACACACACGACACACACACAGACGCAGACACACACACGACACACACACACGACACACAGACGCAGACACACACACACAGACGCAGTTTAGGGTTAGGGTTAGGTTTAGGGTTACGGTTAGGGTTAGGGTTAGGTTTAGGGTTAGGGTTACGGTTAGGGTTAGGGTTAGGTTTAGGGTTAGGATTTGAATTTATCTACCATATTATAGCATGCATAATAGTATTATTGTAGTGTGTTTTCTTTTTACGAACTCTGAGATTTAAATATTAAGTATATTTAAGGGACAAGTAATAAACTAATTATTGAAAATCTTATGTATATGTGAATGCTAGTTTCTGTTTTGCAGACTTTTATTTTATTTTATTATACTCAAGTTGATTATTATGGTAGAATAATTATATATGAAATAAATTTTAATTAAAAATTACATGATTTATCCTATTTAGATCATGTTTAGGTTTTGGCACTCTCTCTCTCTTTCTCTCTCTATTATGCATTTTATATATATAAAAAAAACTTGCAGATTGTTTTCTTGACTAAAAAAAACTTGCAGGGATCTAAAAAAAAACTCTTACTTCGATAATAAAGTTGTAGATTGTTTTCTTGACTCTCTAAATATAAGATGTTGAGCTACTCTGTGTTTACTCTGTGTTTACCTATTATCCATTGCTATTATTTATTTTACTAATCACATGGAATACTCTTACTTCGATAATAAAGTTGTAGATTGTTTTCTTGACTCTCTAAATATTGATACATTCTTTCATAATTGAATCCCTTAAGTGTATTATTATAGGTTGTGAACAAAATAGTTATACCTGATTGTGTACTAAATCAGATCTATGGATTATTTGATAATAACCATAACTAATTGTTCTAAATCTTTAGATGAAAATTAATATGGTTACATAGAAGTGAGTTTGTAACATGGTTTTAACTCTTGTAAAATCTAGTCAGAATCCGTCACTTTCTTTAATGCAAGTCTTAAGACATATAAGATGTTGAGCTTTGTAATCTTTGATGCATCTAGTATCTTATACCAACTTACACCCGAAACTGGTATTCAAAATACTGGTCTGTAGGTATATAAGACTGGAATTTGAAAATAGCTCAACCATACGTGTGTGTAGGTGTATAAGACATAGGCATCAATTGTTAGTTGTAGTGTGAGTTTGGGTATTTGCATTTGGGGGATGTGAGAGTGTCGGGTTCCTCAGTCAGTGCACACTGTGAAAACTGGTTTTGTGTGTGTGCACAGTGTGCCTCAACCACTGTGTCTCAGTGTATCAGTCGAGCCACTGGTTTTGTGTGTGTGTCTTAGATACTACTATTTATTTTAATCTTTATCATCCAAATCTCATAATTCAATTTCATTTTCAATTGCAAAGAATTATCATTATTATAAGATATTATGGTATCATTATTATACTGCTAATTCTTTGTTTTCATCTATCTTACCAGATGGCACCCAAGAGAGCGACACCTCCTACTGTTAAGGAGGAAGTGATGCCTCCTACTGTTAAGGAGGAAGTGATACCTCCTACTGTTAAGGAGGAAGAGATACCACCTGCGGGGAGTTCCAGTCACCCAGCACCTATCGCGGCTGTATCTCAGACGGGGAGTTCCAGTCACCCAGCACCCATAGCGGAGCTTGATAACATAAACGCTGTTTATGCGCAGTATTTGAGGGACTGGTATCAGCCCCGTTTTGGAAATCCTCGAGATTGATACTATAATGTTTCATATACTTATATATTATGCATTTTGTGTTACTGTGATACTCTGATACTTATATATTATGTATTTTGTGATGCTGTTTATGCCCATTTTGTGTGACTGTGATACTGTGATACTTTTATAACTGTGATACTTTTATTGTCTGTCTATAATGTTTGTGTTCCATCGAAGGGGTCGGCGAACCCATAGAATTCAACGGAGGGTTGCTCCGGGTCTATTTTTAATTACAAATTTATAAATTAGAGGAATAATAGTTTGGAACAATTCAGTTTTTTTTTTATTTTTTTGTAAATTTAGCGACGTAGTTAGCGACGTTTAGCGACATCTAGCGACGTTTTTATAAGTCGCTAATTAGCGACGTGTCAGTAACCGTCGCTAACGACGTCGCTAAACGTCGCTAAAAATATGTCGCTGTACGTCGCAAATTGCTGACATGGCAGTACTGCCAGGTCATTAAAGACGTCGCTGTTACGTCGCTATAAAAGTCGCTAATGAGCGACGTTTAGCGACTTTAATAAACGTCGCTATTTCATGATGCCGCGTCGCTAAACGTCGCTACATTTAGCGACTCAATAAAGTCGCTAAAAAATGTCGGCATAGCGACGTTTAGCGACGTTTTTCCGTTCAGCGACTTGGTTTCTTCCGACTGCGTTAAAACGTCGCTAATTACGTCGCTAAACGAGTTTAGCGACGTTTTATTGTCATTTGGCAACGTTTTTTGGCGTCGCTAATTTGACTTTTTTTGGTAGTGCTCCCTCCGCCCGAGCAGCAAAACTGTTTACCTTCTTCTCCATTATCTTCCCCATAACCACCTCTCCTCCATGTTCTCTTCCTTCCCCATGACCTATCCACCGCCTGAGACTGCCCCAACCACCGAACCACAGCAGCCGAGCACGACCCCGACTTTTCTCTTCCCCGGCCATCTCCTTCGGTCTGAACCTTCCCTACTTCTCCTCCTCACCATCCTCCGCCAGATCCCCTCGACACTGCCGCTCACTAGCATCGATCCCTCCGTCTCAACCTTCCTCTTTCTTGACTCGAACAGCCCCGACCTGAACCCAGATCTCCTTCACCCGACTGAACCGTCGACTTCCCCTCAACCCCGCGGTCGTCTTCTCTGACAGGATAACCCCCTGACCCGACCGCCTATTTGACCTCGCCTCCACTGCACAGCAGCCTCGACTCCCTGTACCACCACCTCTCCTCCCTGTTCTCTTCCTTTCTCTGCCTGCACCAACGACAGCCACGATCATACATTACCCCCACCATCTCCTTTACCGCCTGAGTTCTCCCCTCGACACCGTCTGAGCTCTTCTCCACCGAGCTCCGACAGCAGCGACAACCTTCATCATCATCATCATCATTACCATCATCATCATCATCACCATCATCATCATCATCATCATCATCATCATAATCATTATCATCTTCGTCGTCGTCATCGTCGACCCATCTTACCTTGCCAAAGATGACCTGCAATAGTCACCCTCCTGCACGTGCACGCTAACGTGCAAGTTCGACTGCCTTCCTTCGTGATTTTATGTATGTGCTTGTGTGAATGCTATTAGGATTAGAGTTGCTTCACGATAAGTTTTGGTTGATAGGATTGCAGACCTTCTGTTGTTGAACCTAATGACTAGCGTGCGCGTATGCGTATAATAATTAGTTTGATATATATATATATATATATATATATATATATATATATATATATATATATATATATATTCCATGGGAATTAAATACTTGTACTAAGTAGGACTGTAATATAAATATATATTGTATGACCCTAGGTTTTAACTGTGGATATCCCGTATAATTGTATATGACCATGTGACCCTGAACATTAGTGAATTGACTGCCTTGTGTACACTGATATACTGGCTATATATGTGTTAGTGATTAACTGTCTGATTTTGCTCAGCATTTGAAGACGTGACACCCATGCAGTTAGACGCACACTCGACCCTGCTAGTTGACCAGTGTCACCCCTAGCGTAGTTGCTGAGTTCAGTGTATTTATGATTGTGTGTATGCTAGTGTAACGACTGATACTGTATTATTATTAAATAATGTCTATAGGTCTATTGGATTATTCAGACAAGACCTCGAAAATAGGATATTGGTATTGCCAGCAGAGGACCACAGGCGAGTACATTCTCTGACAGTTTTTATTATGTTGATTATCTCTATGATTATAGTTGTGTAGCGTACATAATTCTGACACTATGGATACACGAGTTGACATTATTGAGACCTGTCACGAGGAGTCATAATTGGAATTTATCGTGCTTGCTGGGAACAGGGAGATATTAGTAGATTATGTGATCATACCCAACTCTACATAAATCATAGCTCGCCCACACCTCACATCGGTGCAGTCTGACCATTACATGCCTCATAGCCTGTTATATATGATTAGCCTGACTATTTCTCGCATCATAGCTAACTGGATGGTTAGCCTGACCTTACATGAATCATAGCTAATCATACATAGCAAGCCTGATCAGTCCCAAGCTGATCATATAATATGCTAATATTTCACACACTTAGCTAGATAGTCTATACATGTATTTCTAGTTTATTGTTCTAGCATTTCCTTATAGTCTAGTTATTGTTCTAGTATTCACTTATATTCTAGCTCATTGTTCTAGCATGCACTTATATTTATGTTCATTGCTAGTGTACCATTGATGATGGCATATGCTCCAGTATTTCTATTTCCAGTATTTTATTATCTCCAATATTTCTTATTTCTAGTATATATATACATCTTGTATTTCTTTACACTGTATTATAGTTTTTATCAATATACATGGAACTGCTGTTAGTGCTTATACTTCGCTCCATCCTGACTGAAAATATTTTTTCAGACTGCGACTTAGAGGACTTGTTTCCGGCATACATGGAGATTGAATGTTATTGTTTGGGTTAGACTATTTTGTTGTTTAGACTTGAGTTGTATTTTATTTATTTTCTTCGATATCTCATCATGCTTTAGTTTTTGTGATTGAGTATTTCCATATTATATTGTGATATCTGTGTCTCCTTATGGAGTTGGATATTCGTGTGAGATTGATTAGATAGTATTATGACCTAGATATCGTTTTACCGCCGATGCTGTGGCGTAGGCTGGATGGACCTACGTACTCCTGCCCCTATATCGGGTGCAGATCATAACACATTTTTAGTGGTGGCCCATGCAGGTCAGGCTTCACAAGTAGTGCGATATCGTGGTAGTACGGCGTCTTAGTTGTACTACTGTGTGCCTGCGATAGGATATAGGATATATGATACTAGTATGAGAGAGGATACTCAATCACAAATTATTTGAGTAATTTCTGGGACGACCCTTGAGAATCTTATTATAATTTCCAATTTAAATCTTTTTCCTTATTCCCGTAAACTTTACGGGCTAAAATTATGGTATCATCTGATGACATATGTTGATGAGGACAGTAAGAAAGGTAAAATGTTTGCTTTGGTTATGGAGCCTAGAATTTATCGCAGCCATATTAGCTGGCGTGTCGGAAACATAGGTACCTGACTTCAGATGTATATATCTTGGTAATGAGATTTAGAATTTCTCGCAGCTATACTAGTCGGCACAGCGAGGATTCTAGACGACATAATTATAGAGTTGCATACCTAAGTTATGGAATCTATCGTTTATTGCAGCTATGCTTACTAGCGTGGCAAGAATTCTGAGTGTTATGATTTCAGAAAGACGTGTATGATTATCAGATTGTATCTTAAATTGGTTCTTAAAGTATCATCTCAATACTTATCTACTTCTGTTATTATAGGACTTTGTTCCATCATTTTGCTAGCAGTAGAGATACCTTCTGTCCTTAGTCCAGTTCTTTTTTAGTTTTATTTCTTTAAGGATCCTTGTTAGTGTGATAATTGGTGACTTACAACTAGGTATGTGTCTTGTATCAGTGTTGACTGTTGAGAGTATGGCTTGTGAGTCTATAAGTGTTTCTTGGTTGCACATGTGAGCAATAGGCATCAATCTAGAGATAACTTGTAGTGTAGTACCTTATAGCGGTAGTTCTATAATAGGTGTCATTATAGTTAGTATTGGTACTATAGGTAGAAGGAGGAGTAAAGAGTATCACTGATGATTCCAGAAGTTAGTATCAGAGTCAGCATGTCAGTCTTGGATAGTCATGAATTTATGTAGTTGGGTGATCCATGTAAACAATTAAGTATCAAAAAAATTATGTTAAAAATTAATGGAGCATGATGTTCAATTTGGTAGTT
Source organism: Iris macrosiphon (assembly GCA_036927795.1). Taxonomy (NCBI): domain Eukaryota; kingdom Viridiplantae; phylum Streptophyta; class Magnoliopsida; order Asparagales; family Iridaceae; genus Iris; species Iris macrosiphon. The sequence goes on from JAYESA010000010.1 coordinate 28,656,109, forward strand.
GATATTTGGGTGTGTCAAGAGTAAAGAAATATATATGGATAAAGAAAATTAATGAGTGTACCATAGTAGGAGATACCCATAAGTGTATAAGAGAGCATAAGAGAATAAGAATATATTATGCTAAGTAGTGAGGCTTGTGTTACAGATAAAAGTAGGGCTTTGATGTGATTTGATCTGAGCGTACCGGTATATGACTAATGATAGATGTATCACCTGATATTGAGGCCAGTGATATGTTGGGAGCAATAGGTGAAAGAAGTGTTTAAAAATTGTGTGCAGGATGCACAATGGGTGTTGAGTGTCAGTGTGGAAGTTCATAAAAGTGGAAGCATGAGTATTAGAAAATTCTAATAGTGTGCTATGGGTTGAGAAATATCAAGATTGGTCATGGAAGGTATGAAATGTATCACAGATTAGTGCATCAGTCTGTAAAAGGTTAAAGGGAGAGACGTATACATCCATCGAGATATGGAACCATATGCCTGCCTTTGAGAGTGAAGTAAAACATGTGTATTATGGAAGTTAATAATTAGTGCAAGTGGTCGTGAGTTCTAGTGAGTGTGATGAGGTGATCTAATGATGAAGCTAGTATTACCATACCAAGAGTGTTAATGTTTCTATATCAACGATTAGTTGAGAAATATGCTAGTAACAGTAAGTACCTTGTGTGATAATATTATATTAGTGTAATCAGTTAATATGGATAGAAAATCATTAGAAGTAATAGTTCAAGTAATCCAGGCAGCACAAATTTTTAGTAAACAGTTCAGAGGTGTAGACAATTAGTGTATTTGTGTGTACCTTGAGTGTTAGATACTATGAGTATATATATGTATACTTAGATAGATGTTGATTTAAATTTATAATTTGAAGATTGAAAATAAATTTCAATTTTTAAGAATTTTTGAGGAGTTGAGATTTTATGTTATTAAAATTTTTGAGGATTCAAATTCAATTCAATAAACATAGTCAAAGCTATAAAGATTTTTGGAAGTGATTAAAATTTTATTTCAATATTTGAATATTTGACTTTTGAGGAAATTATATGCATTTTATTTTAAATTGTTCAAGAAATTAAATTTTGAGGATTTTATTTTAAGGATAAAATTTTATGGCTGGTAAAAAATGTATAACAGTATATGAATGGATGAAGTGCATGTGTAAGGATCTGTTGGCTTGAGCATGCCTGAGATGGTACTGCAAACTGACTTGGGTGTCCCTCGAGAGTTGTATTAGAGGAAGCAGTACTTAGTGTGTTGTGTTGCACTTGGCGTACACTTGAGTGATAAGAACAACTAGTATAAACAATTACAATAGGTAAGAGAGCTAGCAATGGGTGTGCTTGTAGTAGAAACAGTGGTACCAAAGGGATATGAGTATCAAACTTTGGATGCATCATTAAACTATGGTTGTGTTAGCAGGTTCTGTTCTGTTCTTTCCTTCTGTTCCTTTTTCATCTATTTTATTGAATGATTGATTTCTTAGTACCGTAGTTTGTATCAATGATTCTCTTGCTAGAATGTAGTTAGTAGTACACCCCGACAGAGATTGCAATACCATGACAAAAGTGACCATAACCATGTATGTTTTTTCTAGATTGCAAGTTGTGTGACTATAGGTAGAATTTTCTTAGACCTTGATTGTTGCGGGTTTGACCATAGTGAAGATTAATGAAGAGGTTATGACTGGACAGAGAAAGACAAGGTGCTTAAATTTTGAGGATAAACATTAATTTAAGTAAAGAGTTAAGAATTTAATATGGCAGAATTGACGATTTTGTTAAATCATTGATTTTTATGAAGATTATGTTATGATTGAATTTGTCATTAAAATTTGAGAAATTTAAGAAGATTATCATTATATTTATTTGACTGCAAGATATAAACTTATATTTTGAATGTTGTATTTGAAGACTTCGTAAGTATTACATTTTTTTGAGTATTGTGTGGAAAAAGAAGTCGAGGAATAAGATCACTAATGGATTAGAGTTTGAATTCAAATTTTTGGGATGAGATTTTAAATTTTATAAATATGCATTGATTGGATTTAAAAAAAAATTAGAGGATTGGATATTAAATTTTGTATTTAGTGGTTAACTTAAAAATTTGGAGGAGATTGTGATAAGAATGGGATTTAATTTTTAAATTTGAAGATTTTCAGGAATATGATATTTATAGAATTTTGAAAATTTTGTGAAATAACAATATGGATTTACTTCATGATTATATGGGTTGATGAATTTAAATTTTGATGGTAATAAATAAATAAATACAACTATTGAGGATCTTAAATTTCGAGGATAAATTTTTTTTAAGGAGGGTAGACTTGTCACTACCATATCCTAAAATAGGGGTAAATTTGTTATTTTATTTATTATTAGTATTGTGTATATCTATTTTTAAATAATTACATGATATGTGTGTGTATATATATATATATATATATATATATATATATATATATATATATATATATATATATATATATATAGTGTTCTTTTATGTAGGGGTTAGTGGACTAGACCTAGAACCCCACTAGTTGAACCTCTGACCAAAATATAGGGTTATGAATTTAAATTGTATTATTTCGGGATTAATTATTTAGGGTTATAATTTATTATGGTGATTTTATTTCATTGTTGTGCTTTACTGTTGCTTCAATATTGAGAGCGCTACCCTACCTTTTGTCTTCTAACAAATTTTACACCCTTGTCCTAGACGTGCCCGTCTTCCATTCTGACCTTTGTGTAACTCATAAATATGCCCTCTTGTACTTCATTTTAGTCGCACAATATTCGTCACGAAAATTTATTTTTAATTCTAAATAAATTCAACTTTGTATCTTTGTGCGTTCCAATCAAAATTGGAGACACAATCTTGACCCATTTTGTGCAACCCAAATTATAAAAATATTATATTCTGAGTCTTCTACATCTATGATATTTGTGTCCCACCTAATTTTAATCCCATGTACTTCCAGTTAATTTTAGAACACAATTTACATTAATTTTAATTAAATTGGTATAAGGACCCAACTTGACCCAAAACTAGACCCAACACCAAACCAAACCCCCACTCACACCCTCAAGACTCATACTAAACACCACACATCCTTTTTAACCACTATATCACACCAAACATGGTATTTTTTCTCATTTAATCCAAATTTCCACTTTCTGTGCAATTTTTTAATTATTGAGGACTTTTATGCAAAAGTGCAATGATGTGTCACCGTCCTATTGGTCAAGGCACATGAAGAACCAACCCCCTCCCTCATTGACCGGTCCAACCCTCTCCCTCTCTCCCCTTTTTGTTTATACCCTATCCTTCATGTTTGGTGTGATCATACCCAACTCTACATGCATTATAGCTCACCCATACCTCACGTGGGTACAGCCTGACCATTACATGCCTCATAGCCTATTACATGTGATTAGCCTGACAATTGCTTGCATCATATCTATTCGGATGCTTAGCCTGACCTTACATGATTCATAGCTAATCATATGTAACAAGCCTGATCATTCCCAAGCCGATCACATGATATGCTGATATTTTACACACTTAGCTGGATAGTCTCTATATGTATTTCTAGTTTGTTGATCTAGCATTTACTTATATTTCAGTTCATTGTTCTAGCATGCACTTATATTCTATTCATTGCTAGATGTACCATTGATGATGATATATGCTCCAACATTTCTTATTCCGGTATTTCATTAGCTCCAGTATTCTTATTTCCAGTATTATATCCATCTTGTATTTCTTTACACCGTGTTATAGTTTTTGTCAATATATATGGAACTGCTGTTAGTGCTTGTACTTTGCTCCAATCCTGACTGAATATTTTTCCAGAGGATCTGGAGGACTTCTGTCCCACACATTATGGACCAGGTATATATGCAGACTTCATACCAGAGAGCTTAAAAGAGTCCCTTCCATTAGAGGAGACACTACCTGCAGCTATTTAGACAGTTATTATTTTATGCATTTGAGACTTATATTGGGTCTTATTTCGAGTTTATGTTGAGACTTATGTTTAGACTTATGTGAGTTTATTTTGAGACTTGTGGAGACTATTTATGATGGACAGCTAGACTGTAGTTTCTCTCTTTTGAGTGCTTGACTTATGTCAGTAACTCTTATCTTTTATCGTGCCATTTATTTCTTATAGTTATGGTGATTGAGTTATATTATGAGCTGTTGAGAGATGTTTATTTTATTGTCCTCCTTATGGAGTTGATATCATTGACATGTTGTGAGTTATGTTTAGTATTATTGAGACCTAGACAGCGTTCTACCGCCGATGTTGCGGCGTAGGCTGGACGTACCCACGACTCATGCCCAAATTCTGGGTGCGGGTCATGACACATTTTTAGTGAAGACCATAATCAAACTCCTTAAAAAGTTTATCTCATCCAACAAACACGATTGGAATGAGAAACTCGGGCAGTGTTTATGGGCTTATCGTATGACAGTTCGAACTCCAACTGGTTGTACATCATTCTCTTCGATTTATGGATATGAAGCGGTCCTTCCACTCAAAATCTATATACCTTCTCTCAGAATATTTATTGCTAATGAGCTAACAGTAGAGAATAATGATCGATTACGTCTGCAAAAATTAGAAGTATTTGATAAAAAGTGCCTGCACGTTCAATAGTGCATTGAATTATACCAAGCACGCATTTTAATAGCTTTTAATCGAAAGGTCAAGGAAAGAATATTCCAGGTCGGTGAATTGGTCCTTTCAGTAAGGAGACATGATCATAACCGATAAGAGAAAAGGCAAATTATAGTCTAAATGGGAAGGTCCTTATGTGGTGGAGATAGTATTCTCCAACGGAGCCTACAGGCTTGCTAAGCCTAATGAAAATTTGATAATGATGCCTATTAACGACAAATTTCTCAAGAAGTATTATGTCTAAACATGACATATTCTTCTCCATCTCCAGTAGAATAAAATAAGATGTACGACAAATACATTTGGTTTAATCTCCAGCAACTCATGGCCTACACGGTCTCTCAAACTATTACCTATATTCATTTTTAAATAAGACATGGGTAATGGGTCCTCAAAGTTCTCTAGCGTGATAATACTCAGATCCAACGGAATACTCTCGTTGAGATCATCTAAACAATTCTCTCAAAATAAAATATTCTATTCTTAAAGCCCAGTTGTTTTAAGAATATCATATTCCTGATCCCCCAGTTGGGTTGGAAATAATCTCACATGTTTACTCACTAGTTAATAAGTGTAAAGTGATTCATGTCTATATTACCTTTGAATCATATTTTATTTATTATCCCCTAAAGAGAAGACAATAGTTCGCCCCCGAGTTACTCTTTTTTCTCTTCCCCGGTGGTGTAAACTAGTGAACTATCACGTTCAAATCACCTTTGTTAGTATTATATCCTATAAAATTTATTATTTGTACTCAGCACGAGAATGTCTCGAGTAATACATCTACCAAATTCTTTCACATAATTATCCTAACATATCCATAATACCTCTGAGCAGATATATATTCAATGGGTCTCAATTTGAAAGTATCACTAAGGTGAAACCAAATTTCTTTATTTGATAGAAAAATAAGGAAAAGGATAATACAAATGCTTAAGAAGAGGATGGGTCATAATCTTTCGAGTTGTTCATAAACATCGCAAGAGGATACAGAATATAGACGTCTGACGATGCAAGCAGTTGACGTAAAATGTCTGTTTCAACTGATTCTTGTTTTTCCGAATCAACAGAAGGATGGAAGGAATCAGTGATCTTATTCTGGAGCGAAGAAAGGCCATAATCAGAGTTAGTCGTAATAGGTGGGAGAATAGTCAATTCGTCATAGTTTTAGGTTCGTTTCCCAAACGAAGAGTATAATACAAAATATATAATTGTTTTGTATGATCTGTCCGAACATTCACATGTGCACATATTTGTTTAATTGGCAAAAAATATTGCATAGTACGCATGACCAGACAAGTTGCAAGAATGCGCACGACAAACCACACAACACGCATAAAATCTAGTTTTCTATAAAAAAAACATATTTATGCACGTATCAGTGGGATGGCAAAGAAAAGTCAATATTTTTAATCTTTTCTGGCGTACTTCAACCAAAGCCTTCAGTCAGCAATACGCATACAGCACAATAAAGTCAAAACTAAAATTTTATTGATGCTTGATCATGATTACATATGATGGAGATCTATCACAGCTAGATTTTTATTCTAAAAAAATATGATTATACATATAAAAATCTATTACATCTGAATTTTTATATGATGGGGATCTATCATAGAGTTATCCCCATCTTTGCGTGCCATCTGCTTCCGATACAGATGAACCGAGGCACAGAAGAAATAGGCTCCTCAGTGCAAACCACAGTACATGGAAAAAAAATCCATGATGTGGGTGAGGATGCTATATTGGACTGGGCCTGTTTAAATTAGCATGGCCCCATTTTTGTCGGACTCGATGGAGGACATGTTGAATCGAACGAAAGCTTTTTCACTATCGCCATCCAGCACCACCGCTATAAGCCCAGGTTGGGATTCAAATCCCAACCCTGTAATCAGCACAACGACCATATTAAGAGAGTGATTCCAGCGAGCTGGGTTTGAAGACAACGAACAGTCTTCTAGGTAATTTATTTGTTCAATACGAACAACAAAGCCTATGATATCCTTTCATGCTCTATCACACAAAGAGTTCAGCGACAACAATCTCCAGACGAGCCTCCCACCCATCATTGAGAAGTGTCTCCTCTTATATCTTCTTGACGGACATCAAAGCTAATGGAGCCATACTACTATGGTCATCTTCGTAGACTCGCACTTAACAGTGTCCATGCTCAAGTCTTACAGTAAGAAAAAGATAAGTCTAGGAATGCTTGATAAAGTTTTGCTCCTATTTGTAAGAGAAGATATGCCAAGTATGGCATAGCTCTCAAAAATTGTTCCTAAAAAGCTGCCCGCATCTCCGGAAAAGTCTTCTACGTCTCCTCAAAGACCGCATCAAAACCAAAATAGTAAACCAAAGATACGTACATGTCAGTCACGTTAGCAAATCCGTTAGGATTCTGTCCAAAGTGTGCGTACAAAATATCTCAACAACTTTTATGCTTCTAATTCAAAGTAATTTTAAATTCATCTAAACGAATTCAAAAACTTTGAAGGGGATCTCGTAGAAGCATAAAAAGTGTGCCTCAGATAGATGGCAAAATTTTTCTACAAATAAACCCAACAAATGGAAGAATGGCACACTTTCTACTTGTTCCAGAAGAAAGACGTGTATTTTCTTACTTTGGCGTATTTTCTATTAGTTTCAGAGGATGGTGCACTATTCAGAGAGTAGAAAAGTGGAACACTTTCTTAATGTTACGAAAGATGGCACACAAACGATCTTCTCTCTTTTGATATTTAATACAATAGACTGACAGCTGACAGAGGCAGAAACCAAAGTCAGAGGCCATCATAACAGCGGAGCTACAACATACAGACACAGGTTGTCGTTTATCGACCCAACCGTAGTGCCATTCCTTCAAATGTGCGCTGAAGTGCCATTCTTTTCAAAAGTCTGCCGAAGTGCCATTTTCTTCAAAAGTGCACCGTAGTTTCAATTCCTTAAAAAGTGCACCGTAGTGCCATTTTCTTCAAAAGTGCTCTGTAGTGCCATTTTCTTAAAAAGTGACCTGCAGTACCATTTTCTTAAAAAGTATGCCGCAGTGCCATTTTCTTCAAAAGTGTGCGTAGTGTCATTTCCTTCAAAAGTGCGTCGTAGTGCTAATCTAACTAAAAATGCGCCAGTTTCCAAATGATTTCTATAGTACGCATGCTATCCTAACCACAGTGAGCAGTTACAAATGCGTGTCTTACATATCGTACTTCTCGTGAAAGGTGTACAAATAACTATCCCCTAGGACCTATGATTTTCTCGTATAGGAAGCTACATGTCAAGTAGGCAGCAAGTTGTGCACCAACTCATATAGAAATTGGGGTGTTAATCCACCAAAGGTGCCCATATAATGATAAAATACGTGTCACGACCCACACCTGGTGGAAGGGCATGAGTATGTGGGTACGTCCAGCCTACGCCGCAGCATCGATGGTAGAACATTGTCTAGGTCAACATAACCATCTAAACATCTCACATAATATATATAATGGTACCTGTCATGTTGCCTCTAATCCAAATGGAGGAACAAAATGATATATGATAAATGCTAACCAATACTCAATCATAATATTAAACTAAGGAAGATAAAAGCACGATATGAAATAGAAGAGAGAAATAAGAAGTCACAATACACCATAAGTCTAAATCCATAAGTCTAGGCACAACACGACTCCTAAATAATATATACATATCAAAAGTCTAAAAATGACACTAATATAATGTCCAAAATAAATGTCTAAGCCTCCTCGATCACTGGCACTAAGTCCTCATGCTCTAGGGGAGTATTCCCTAGTGGCTCGTCGTCCTACGGCCCGTAATAAGTGGTACACATCTTCTCTAACCAATCATCTGAAAAATATATTTAATCAGGAATTGAGCGAAGTATACAATTCATAAAGCAGTTCCAAATACATAGTAGAGAATATATGATAAGCAATATAAAAGAATACAAAATATACCAGAAAGTAGAAATACAACTAAAATATGCAAATAAATACAATAGGTACTGGAAAGGTAAATACATAAAATATAAAATAAACTATAAGTAAGAGAAACTAGAATACAGTCTATGTGATTTAGAGCACAAGTTCGATATGTGATCGGCTTGGGTTGCACATGATTATTCTAAGGTAACTCGATTATACGTGAAGTGTATAATCGACAATACACATGATTACGCTAAGAGTTTGATCACATAACCAACTTCTACTCCCCCGACCCAACCAATACTCATGGATCCAATCACGACACGTTACGCACATGATTTAATATAAGTGCACTGCACATGGATAGAAAGAGCACATAAAGCACATAAAGAATAATACCCGCTGTACATGATGAAATACATGTATAGGAGTACCCGTTGAACACGGTAAGAGAATAATATCTTCTGACAGGATCCATATAGTACCAGTCCGTATAACAATGTATCAGAATCATGTATATCAGTTCTAGAACAAGTAATATATGCACTATCATAAAATAAAAACTAATAGAGAGATGTACTCGCCTCTGGTCTGGAGTAAAAGAGGTAACTCGGCGTCCGAGCTGGTGTCACACAACCCTACATATGAAAATTATGTCACTTTGGTATAATAAAATGATAAACAACTAAAATGTGTCATAATATGCTTTTCTAGGTCCATACTATGTCACACTAGACTAATACCTTGATTCTAGGGTCATACCTTGCTTCTAAGTCCAATATAAGGCTATACTAGTTAATACTAAGTGATATCAAGTCTTGGTTAGGTTTCTAAGGTTTACCTTAAAATATTACCTTTCTAGCTAATGCTATGAGTATATATATATATATATATATATATATATATATATATATATATATATATATATATATATATATATATAGTTCATAATACTAAGTAGTGTATATATATTACCTAGTAGCTATTATCTAACACTAGCACTACTAATATACTAACTGAACCTACTTTCTAACTGATACTAACCTTCCTTATATGCTAACTAATATGCATTAACTAATGATAACAGAACTAACATACTAACTGATACATTGATCAGTACACATCTTGACCCACATCAATGTGTATGGTTGATACACACTTCCTTACGTGTAAGGCTCCCCATCTACTTACCTTGTTGCTACTACTTCAAATCCTAACATCCTCGAGTTAGTCCCTGACCACTGCAACTCTTTGTTACAGACTTGGCAATTTACTGCATATAAGTTCCAAGAACTCAGGCAACCATTTGGACTGCTGTACATGTGTTCAGTAACTGCTCGAGCTTGCACCCCACTAGTATAGTAGAAGTACAAGTTTGCACATCAATATCCCCGCTATTACAACATGCTACTGCTGTTGTTCCTCTCGAGTTCCCCCTTATAACCCGGTCTACTGCAACCATCTCTCAACATGAATACCAAGCCACTCTGAACTGAACCACATAGAACATACCCAGTTCTACAGACCAGAGTTTCACCTCTCTTTCTCGAGTGCACAGAACAGCTATACTGGCTCACCCATTCACCTGCATATACTGCAGAAATTCCCTTTATTTTCCTTACATTCCCAAGCCCCCATTCATCTTCTAGTGAATATCTATTGTTGAACACAGCCACACTAACTTACCTCAACATGTCTGTTACTTCCTACACTCAATTGCGCATAAGCCCCCACCCCTTATCACTACTGCTCCTAATAAATCATGAACCCCTTAACCCTCTGACACAATTCAAATCTCAAATCACACTGTCACAGTATCAACTTGACCTTGCACTTATACACAGCACATACTAACTGATTTACATATGTCACACCAACACTCACCATACTCTTATATACCCAAGTATCATCTACACATCATAATACACTATAGAAATTATAATATGAGTATATATATATATATATATATATATATATATATATATATATATATATATATATATATATATATATATATATATATATATATATCACACTCACAAGGATCATTCCACCAAACACTTGACATGTGTCATGCCCCAGTCCCAAAATATGTAGGACTAGAAATACGTAAGCATGTCAGCCGCATGTATATGGAGACTCCACTATATGAAAACTATAACACATACGTACGCTGTATTATGAACAATAATTCACAAGTAGTATATAATTGTCACAAGTCACAGGGCATAACTAAATCTCATCCACAAAAATCATAAAAAAGTAAATAATCAAATATGTCAATGAACCAAATATAAACTAGTCGAGAGGAACTAATAGTTAGATGGAGACAAATCTACTACCAAACTAGAATATAAAAGAAAATATAATAAGTACATCATCTAATGATCAGAGGGGCTCGAAGGAAAGACCTCCTCGAAAGAGAATGGAGTAGCAAGTCCTGATCCGTGCTCCTACGAATAGTCATGACCGTCTACACCTAAAAATGGACCAGGTCCTCAGAGGGATGTAACAAGATACATAGAAGCATGCCAATAAAATACTAAAAATAAACATCCAAAGGGTCGTCTAACCGCCTATGTGAATGCACTTTGAGAATAACTTTCTAACACGTGGGCTATCTGGCTAAAATAGTATTGGCATGATTCTCTCGAAGAATCAGGGGCCTAAAAAGCATGACATCTTTTGAACGTCAGAGACCGCCTGTAGATAATATAGGGGTCATCTGACCACGCATCTCCGGCGGAGCGTGCGGGTTACACAAGAAAAGTGCAAAGGAGCCCAAACGCCTTATTTGTTGTTCTCCCCACCCCATGCTCTATTCATGCCATATCTATGACACTATGAGACCTCTAATAACTGCCAAGTCTTCTAACATATCTCTATTAGCAGTTATTTTCTATCGCACGTTCCATACGTACTGATGATCAGTCAATTCATAAGTCTGTGATCTATATGAGACTTACAACTCGTGTAAGAAATGTGTCATGGCAAATGAAATATAAGAATGTCTCATGATAATGGGGTGGTCTCATAAAGCTAGGTTAACATGCATAATATATAACAAAGACCAAAATACGACGCCACCGTCGTTGCTCCCAAGTTATTCTTAGACGCAAAGTTTATATAGCAGTTAAATATATGAACTAAATAAAATAAATAAAATGCATGCACCATATGCAATTTAGATTATATTACAATGGCAAGGTATACTTGCCTGCTCTAAAAAAGGATGAATTCGCAACTCAAGGCGTCGTCTGATCTACCCGTCACATAAATTAAACAAGTTCGGTTACAAAAGTCGGTGAATAGGTTTCTCCATTTTAATCTATTTTAATTCTGAATAAAATAACCTAAAATAGTATTTTAATCTTATTATAATCTAATTTTATTGTTAAACCTTAATTTTGGTCCAAAGAAAGTCAACTTTATAGATTTGGGATCCATGGCACGCAAATCAAGGCAATCTGTTGACCAAAAAGTCAACCAACTTAAATCTTGGATTTGTGTGGAATCATATAGATTTCACCGCTACATGAATGTCAGAATCGACAGTTTCATAAAATCATAAGTCGGTAAAGAGTTTTGGCTACAAGGGCGCACATATGACAGTTTTTAGTGATTTTCTATTTATGTCTACGATGCACAAATTTTACAGTAGATTAAACTTATATGTTAAATTCTGAAAAAATAATTTTATGGAAGTTCATCATGTCATCTTTTTGAAACTTTAAACGGCTCATAATTCTGAGTTCGGGATCTCCCAAAATCTCGAAAATACCAAAATACGTCTGATTTCAGACAGCTGGCACTTTTAGAATTTTTTGGAAAATTGCTTCAGAAATTATTATAATAATTTACATATTCAGAAAACTAACCTTGATATGGTTCAAATAAAAAAAATTGGAGCATGTTTGGAGTCCGGAGTTATGAGATATCGTCTTTTTAATTCATCATAATTACTAGAAAATGAGGCTGAACTTATGACAAATTTTGACTATTTTTTGACGAAAATGAGACGAGTTTGGGGAAGAAAAATATGAAAGATGAGTTTATTCCATAAGTTTAATAGGTATTTATAATGATGGAGACTACTTAATTGAATACGACTATGATTGGCTAATTTGGATATGAATAGGATCGGTTTAAATAAAGATATGATGTGCATGGAGTTACTTTCCTAGTAGGCTCAAGATTTAAATTAATTTAAAATATAGTTTAAATTTATCTCAATAATTTATAATCTTAAGTAGAATTAAATATAATACAAATAATTTATATATAATCTTATTAACATCTATTAACAGTAAATTAGCATCTATCTAATATTAATTCTAAAAAAATATTCAAAAATCTAAAATATCCTAAAAATGATTCTAAATAAATATTTATGTAAGTAAATATATCAAGAAATTTATTTTCTAATTAACTAAGAGAATACTCTAAAGAAATTCAACATCTATAATAAATATAATAATATAAAATAAACACAAAATAACTATTTTGGGTGAGGGGGTTTACAACATGCTAGATGTGATACTCTAAGATACTCATTCAATTGAAACACCAAAACTCACCAATTCTCAATAATCACCAGTTACACATATCATATATATATATATATATATATATATATATATATATATATATATATATATATATATATATATAATAAAATATATTATAATAGAAATTGGAGAGTAATCATACTAACATGCACAAATACCCAAAATAGACCTATGTATCATAATGTATCATGATACGGCCTACTCGTATCCAATTATGGACACGTATTGTCACTCCCCATTTTCGATATACGTATTTAAAATATATTAGTTTCCCTGCTTATATTAATTGTTACTCGCATGTTAATTAGGTTTTATGTCATGGAGACTAGACCCATTCTTTGGTTCAATTAGACTCATGGTTTAATTATTGGGTTGGTTTGGTCATGAGTTGAATCTATGGTCTAAATCTCAAACCCTAGCTATATAAGCTAACTTATTTCTCTTTCTTCCCTCATTCTTCATTTTTCTCTCTTTCTTTTATTTCTAGGCAAGTACACCTTGCACTACATGAAGAAATCTCTTAATTTTTGATTCTTGCTCTTTCCTTTTATTTTATTAATCTAATATGTGTGCATGATGATTCTAAATACTTTTAGTAATTAAAGTTTTTAGTTTTAATGGGTGGGTTTGAGTAGATCTATATTTGAAGTTTAGAGTTTTTTATGGGTTCATTGATTTTTGGTTGTTTTGATCTACTAAAACATGATATTTTCAAAAAATAGTTTTTGGGATGGATGAAGCACTTTATTTCGAGCATTTTAGCTTTTGGTTCACTTGATTCGGAGTTAACATAAATTTTTTATGAAGAATGTTATTTTGATTTTAGGAGCTTTCTGCCATGGCCGATGTCACGACCCGCACCCGGTTTAGGGGCACGAGTGCGTGGGTACGTCCAGCCTACGCCGCAGCATCGGCGGTAGAACGCTGTCCAGGTCATGATACTATCTAGCCAATCTCACACAAGCATCCAATCTCCATAAGGAGGCACGGATGACACAATAAATGAACACATACTCAATCACAGGATTTTCAGCACGAGAAGATATCGAACAGATAAAACTAAATACAACACAAGTCAAAATATAATCTAACTCAACAAATACCCAAGTCTCATCAAAAATGTCGGAGACAAATCCGGTACCAAATAGCCTACTTAAAGAACTAACTAAAAATAGTAATTCCGGCTAAACCTCCCGGAATTACGACTAAACTACCAAGTCTGCAGCTACTCACCATATGGTCCACAAAGTGTCGGACAGCGGTCCTCTAAGGCATAGTCTGGAAAAATGTTTCCAGTCAGGAAGGAGCAAAGTACAAATCTCAAATAACAGTTCCATATAATTGATAAGGACTATAAAGCAGTAAACAGATGATGCTAGATACTGAGAAGACAGTGAAATAAATGCAATGGCAAATAGAGAGACAGGCAATGTAAAGAGACATGCAAAATAGGCAATATGATATAGTCAGTGCATAAAAGAAATGGAAAGAACAAGGTACATTATCATATACGGGTGATGAAGTATATGATTTAAAATAGGGAACTGTAATCTATTCTAAGTGTTTAAAATAGTAGTTTCAAAATGTGATCGGCTTGGGAACATGTACGATAGCTATAGGGCCTGGCTAATCATGGGTGAAGAGCATGATTAACACTTACATTATTCTACACTACAATAAGAGGTTATGATCATATTTCTTACTAACTACTTTCCCGCCCCCAACTAGTACTGTAGATCCAACCATGACACGTCACGATACACGAGCAAGTCCAGTCTATCATGTACGATGTCTAATATACATGTCGTGTACAATGTCAATACGATAATTAATGTAACATCTCATGACTGCAGATCCAAGCTATACTAGTCCGTGTAGCACAGTGTCAAGGATTCAGATGTAACATTTCTAGATTATTGAACTTTATAGGAATTATCAAAAATTGGAAATTATCAGATAATGTACTTGCCTTGGGTCCTTAGCTGGTATTTATTGATGTCCTGTTCCAGAGTATCCCCTGGGTAAACCAACAGTCCTATAAACATATCATAAGCAAAACCACATTTGCATCAGATGCTACACTAACATAGTCAAAATACTGAGTTCGGGACTTCTCTAGGTATGATACTGGTCCCCTAGGATCACCTAGTAGATTCACCAATTAATCATATTATCAATAATTAAATTAATACATATATATATGGTTATACCAAAGTATACAAAATAGGTATAACTGTATGTACATAAGTGAAAATATATTTTATTTATGTGAAAAATATACATCACTCATTATTTAAGAATATATATATTTATACATTTATATACACTAAATAAAATATATACCCATACTCTATATGTACACAATTATATATATATATATATACCAGAATACGTACATATACCAAAATACGTTTTTATTAAACATATACCCATACAAAATATATACACATATATATATTATACCAAAATAATAATTATACTATATACAGGTAAATATACCAATTAAAAATACAATACTATATACTAATTTAATTTATACTAGTATACTTTATTAAATACACATTTTAAGAAAATACCCATAAGCATACATAAAATAAATTTATACACTATATAAAATGCCCAATATACATACATATACATATGCATTAATTAAACTCATACATATTAACAAAAATACGCACTAAATACGTACTTATATATATACTATACATATATGTGCTAAACATTACTTAAATAAAGATATACATATACATTTATTAGTATATACATAAACGTATATACGTATGTATATATATACATATATATATATGAAGAAGGAGGAAGGAAGAAGGAGGAAGCTCACTGTGGGCTGTCGGTGGAGGCTCGCCGGACCGGAGGGTTGGCCGGCTGTGAGCAGGCCAGCAGGAGGGGCTCGTCTGGGGCGGTGCCGGAGTAGATGATGGTGGTGGTGATGTTGGCAGCGAGAGGGGGAGAACACAGCAGGGAGGAGGAGTCGGCTGCTGGTTCGGGCCGCTCGTCGGAGTTGCAGAGGGAGGAGGCAGCGACCGCCGGAGGATCGGGGGAGGAGTCAGGAGGATGGGGGATGCTGCCAGCGGGCCGGGAATGAGCAGCAGGAGGTTGAGGGAGAAATCGAGAGGAGTTGGGAGGTGTTCGGCCGGACTTGGAGTAGTGGTTGGCCGTCGGGTTGGCCGCCGGACGCGTCGAGACAGCGCCGGCCAGGGTCGAGCAGCAGGCCAGCGGGCCGGGCTTGGCCGCCGGAGGGCTGGTGGGTCGACGGCCGCACGGTGAAAAGTAGGGGCCGCCGGGTGAATAGTAGGGAGGAGGGTGAACAGTGTCCCCCCCTTTGAATTTAAAAACTAAAAAGAAGAAGAAGGGAAGAAGAAGAAGAAGAGAAGAAGAAAAGAAAAAGAATGGAGAAAAATGGGAACCTACGTTGGAGGCTTGTGAGGATGGAGGAGAGAGAGAGGTGGGGAAACCTAGGTTTTCTAGGGATTAGGATTTGATGTGACTTTAAATAGGGGAGAGGGTGAGATGGATGAAGGGTGGTGATGGTCCAATTGCAAATGAGTGGCTAGGATTGTTCATGAAGGAAATTGTTTTCATGTAAAGTTGAGTGGGGAAAATGCAATTTGGTCCACAAATAAATAACCTTTCCATTCGGTCTTGGCCAATGGGTGATGACACCTACAATTGAATAATTGCAACTTGGCTCCTTAAATTCGGGAAATTACACAAACACATAAAATGACACAAAATTTGTGGAGAAAAATGTGTTTAGTAATTTTCATGGTGAGAGGGTGTTGTGCGTTAGGCACGGATTTAATTAATCGGGTATTAGAATTAAATTAGGATTTATGAAATCAGTCAAAATGTTATCCTCAATTTAATTAGAAATAAATGCAAGTTGTGTTCTAAAATTAATTAGGAGTACATGGGGCCAAAATCAGGTCAGGTCATTAATACCAATAATGAAGAAGACTCATAACAGAATATTACCCTAATTTGGGCCGCACGAAAAATAGGTCAAGATTGCCTCCAATTTCAATTGGAACGCACAACGATACAAAATAGAGATTTATTAAATAACGTCCGCGACGATTTTTGTGCGGCTAGAAATAATGCACAGAGAGTATAATTATGAGTTGCAAAAATATCAAAATGGAAGGCGGGCAGGTCTAGGGCAAGATTGTGAAATTTGTTGGAAGGCAAAAGATAGGGTAGCGCTCCAAATATCGAAGCAAAGGCAATGCGCAATAATTAATTAAAAATACGGTAATTAATTAAAATCTCCAATAAATAAATTCTAGATAAAAATAATTAAATACAGAATTCTATAATTTGGACAGGTGTTCACCTACCGGGCTTCTAAGTCAAGTCTACTAGCTCAAAATAAATGAACACTGTATATAATTATATATTTAATTACACATCTCACATATTTATTTAAATTAAATATACTATCATGCAATTATTTAATTGTAACTACAATAATATTAAATATTATAAAAAGTCAAAAATACCCCTGTTTTTCGGAACGTGGTAGTGACAAGTCTACCCTCCTTAAAAGAATTTCGTCCTCGAAATTTAAAATCCTCATAGTAGCGTTTAATCATACGCATTATTATTTTCCCTCAAAGTTTAAATTCATCATCCATGAAATTAGGTAATAATCCACAATGTCTTTTCACAATTTGTCAAAAATTCTGAAATTATTGCATAACCTGAAAAATCCTCGAAATAGAATCAAAATCCATTTTTATCAAAAATTTCCTAGAAATTTTTAGTTAATAATTCAATACTCAGAATTTAATATCCACCCCTCAAATTTGATTTTAATCAATGCACAATTTATAAAATATAATCTCGTCCAAAAAGTTTGAATTTAAACATTAGTCCATCAATAAATTTTATTTCTCGATTTTCTCTTCCTCAAAATACTCAACAATGCGATACTTAAGGATTCTCCAAATGCAACATCCAATTATAACATTTCAAAATTCATAACTTGCAATCAAATAAATATATTAATAATCTCCCAAAATTTTCAAATTTTAATAACCAATTTAATCATGTTATAATCTTCCTGGAATTAATAAACCATCAATTATGCAATGTTAATTTCTTAACCCTCTATTTAAATCAATGGTTATCCTCGAATTTAATCATCTTGCCTCTCTTGTCAAGTTATAATTCCTTCATGAATCTTCGTCATGGTTAAACCCCAATAATCATGGTCTAAGAAAATCTTTCCTATAATCATACAACATGCAATCTAAGGGGAATATGTATGGTCATGGTGTCTTTTTTCATGGTATTGCAGTCTCTGTATCAGGGTGTACTACTAACTACATTATAACAAGAAAAATCATGCATACAACTTGTACTAAGGAATCAATCAATCAATCAAGTAGATAGGGACAGAAGGAAGGAAAGAACAGAACTTGCTAACACATTACCTACAGTATCTCCTATCTCTAACATACACTTAACTCTAGCATATTCACTAACTACTTCCTATTCCTGTACACTGGTACCCATATTAACTAGTCATTTATCCACAAGATCCATGAATATATCCATATTGCACACACATATCTATAAACACTTAAATCTGATGCCGAGAATCTCTAATATAACCATGATTCAATAATGCATCCAAGGTTTGATACCTCTATCTCTTTAGTACTCTAGTTTTTACTACCAGCACACTCACTGCTAGCTCTCTTGCCTACTATAATTGTTGATACTAGCTATCCTTATCACTCAAGTGCATATCAAATATAACACACCATACTAAGTACTGTTCTCCCTAATACAGCTCTAAATGGACACCCAAGTCTGTTTGCGGTGCCATCTCAATCATGTCCAAGTCAACAGATCCTTACACATGCACCTCATCCACTCATATACTAATTTATATCTCGTCCATTATAAAATTTTATCCTCATAATAAGGTCCTCTAACTAACTCCTTGAACAATTTAAAGTAAAATGCATATACTTTCCTCAAAGTCAGATGTTCAGAAGCTGAAACAAAAATTCAATCACTTCCAAAAATCCTTACAGCTTTGTCTAGGCTCATTGAATCAATTTGAATCCTCAAACATTTTAATAACATAAAAACCTCAACTCCTTAAAATTCTTAAAAATTGCAATTCATTCCACTCTTCAAACAATAAAATTGAATCCACAAGTATACATATAAATACTCACAGTCTCTAATACTCAAGGTGCACACTAATACACCAATTATTTACAACCTCAACTGTGTACGAAAATTGTACTGCCCGAATTATTTGCACTATTGCTTCCAAATGATCATCATCACTGATACTCTTTCTCCTCTATCTATAGTGCCAATACTAACTATAACACACCTATCATAGAACTATTGCTACAAGGCACTACGCTATGGGTTAACTCTAGATTAATGCCTACTGCTCACATGTCAAACTAGGAAGTAATTACAACTCACAAGCAACACTCAGTCAATACTAATACTCAAGACACAGACATAATTACAAGTCACTAATTATCATACTTAACAAGGAACCCTCAAAGAATAGAAGCTCAAAAGGAACTGGATCAAGGACGGAAGGTATCTTTACTGCTAGTAAAGAAGAGAAGCGATGGAACAAAGTCCTGGAATAACATAAATAGATAAATCTTGAGATAAAACTTTAAGAACCAATTTAAGATACAACCTGATAATCATACACGTCTGTCAGAAGTCATGACACATAGAATCCTCGCCACGCCAGTAAGCATAGATGCGATAAACGACAGGTTCCGTAACTAAGGTATGCAACTCTATAATCATGTCATCTAGAATCCTCGCCACGCCAACCGGTATGGCTGCGAGAGACTCTAAGTTTCATAACTACAATATGTACATCCAAGTCTGGTTCCTACGTTCTCGTCGCGACAGCTAGAATGGCTGCGATAAACTCTAGGTTCCATAACCAAAGTAGACGTTTTACCTTTCTCACTGTCCTCATCAATATATGTCATCAGATGATACCGTAAATTTTAGCCCGTAAAATTCATCTCGATATAAAATCAACTCAACAACGATACCAAGAATTTAAATTTAACAACTGGCCGACAAGAATCAAGCTCAATATCAACAAGCGAGAACAGACGAAAACAAGGGGAAAGGAATTAAAATTAGAAATTGTAATAAGATTCTCAAGGGGTCGTCCCAGGAATCTCTCAAGAATTTATGATTGAGTATTCGCTCTCGTCCTAGTATCCTATGTCCTAGATCCTATCGCAGGCACGCAGTAGTATAACAAGGATGTCACACTACTACGACAACGCACAACTTGCGAAGTCTACCTGCATGGGCCACCACTAAAACGTGTCATGACCCGCACCCGGTTTAGGGGCACGAGTGCGTGGGTACGTCCAGCCTACGCCGCAGCATCGGCGGTAGAACGCTGTCCAGGTCATGATACTATCTAGCCAATCTCACACAAGCATCCAATCTCCATAAGGAGGCACGGATGACACAATAAATGAACACATACTCAATCACAGGATTTACAGCACGAGAAGATATTGAACAGATAAAACTAAATACAACACAAGTCAAAATATAATCTAACTCAACAAATACCCAAGTCTCATCAAAAATGCCGGAGACAAATCTGGTACCAAATAGCCTACTTAAAGAACTAACTAAAAATAGTAATTCCGGCTAAACCTCCCGGAATCACGACTAAACTACCAAGTCTGCAGCTACTCACCATATGGTCCACAAAGTGTCGGACAGCGGTCCTCTAAGGCATAGTCTGGAAAAATGTTTCCAGTCAGGAAGGAGCAAAGTACAAATCTCAAATAACAGTTCCATATAATTGATAAGGACTATAAAGCAGTAAACAGATGATGCTAGATACTGAGAAGACAGTGAAATAAATACAATGGCAAATAGAGAGACAGGCAATGTAAAGAGACATGCAAAATTGGCAATGTGATATAGTCAGTGCATAAAAGAAATGGAAAGAACAAGGTACAGTATCATATACGGGTGATGTAGTATATGATTTAAAATAGGGAACTGTAATCTATTCTAAGTGTTTAAAATAGTAGTTTCAAAATGTGATCGGCTTGGGAACATGTACGATAGCTATAGGGCCTGGCTAATCATGGGTGAAGAGCATGATTAACACTTACATTGTTCTACACTACAATAAGAGGTTATGATCACATTTCTTACTAACTACTTCCCCACCCCCAACTAGTACTGTGGATCCAACCATGACACGTCACGATACACGAGCAAGTCCAGTCTATCATGTACGATGTCTAATATACATGTCGTGTACAATATCAATACGATAATCAATGTAACATCTCATGACTGCAGATCCAAGCTATACTAGTCCGTGTAGCACAGTGTCAAGGATTCAGATGTAAGATTTCTAGATTATTGAACTTTATAGGAATTATCAAAAATTGGAAATTATCAGATAATGTACTTGCCTTGGGTCCTTAGCTGGTATTTATTGATGTCCTGTTCCAGAGTATCCCCTGGGTAAACCAACAGTCCTATAAACATATCACAAGCAAAACCATATTTGCATCAGATGCTACACTAACATAGTCAAAATACTGAGTTCGGGACTTCTCTAGGTATGATACTGGTCCCCTAGGATCACCTAGTAGATTCACCAATTAATCATATTATCAATAATTAAATTAATACATATATATGGTTATACCAAAGTATACAAAATAGGTATAACTGTATGTACATAAGTGAAAATATATTTTATTTATGTGAAAAATATACATCACTCATTATTTAAGAATATATATATTTATACATTTATATACACTAAATAAAATATATACCCATACTCTATATGTACACAATTATATATATATATATATATATATATATATACCAGAATACGTACATATACCAAAATACGTTTTTATTAAACATATACCCATACAAAATATATACACATATATATATTATACCAAAATAATAATTATACTATATACAGGTAAATATACCAATTAAAAATACAATACTATATACTAATTTAATTTATACTAGTATACTTTATTAAATACACATTTTAAGAAAATACCCATAAGCATACATAAAATAAATTTATACACTATATAAAATGCCCAATATACATACATATACATATGCATTAATTAAACTCATACATATTAACAAAAATACGCACTAAATACGTACTTATATATATACTATACATATATGTGCTAAACATTACTTAAATAAAGATATACATATACATTTATTAGTATATACATAAACGTATATACGTATGTATATATATACATATATATATATGAAGAAGGAGGAAGGAAGAAGGAGGAAGCTCACTGTGGGCTGTCGGTGGAGGCTCGCCGGACCGGAGGGTTGGCCGGCTGTGAGCAGGCCAGCAGGAGGGGCTCGTCTGGGGCGGTGCCGGAGTAGATGATGGTGGTGGTGATGTTGGCAGCGAGAGGGGGAGAACACAGCAGGGAGGAGGAGTCGGCTGCTGGTTCGGGCCGCTCGCCGGAGTTGCAGAGGGAGGAGGCAGCGACCGCCGGAGGATCGGGGGAGGAGTCAGGAGGATGGGGGATGCTGCCAGCGGGCCGGGAATGAGCAGCAGGAGGTTGAGGGAGAAATCGAGAGGAGTTGGGAGGTGTTCGGCCGGACTTGGAGTAGTGGTTGGCCGCCGGGTTGGCCGCCGGACGCGTCGAGACAGCGCCGGCCGGGGTCGAGCAGCAGGCCAGCGGGCCGGGCTTGGCCGCCGGAGGGCTGGTGGGTCGACGGCCGCACGGTGAACAGTAGGGGCCGCCGGGTGAATAGTAGGGAGGAGGGTGAACAGTGTTTCCCCCCTTTGAATTTAAAAACTAAAAAGAAGAAGAAGGGAAGAAGAAGAAGAAGAGAAGAAGAAAAGAAAAAGAATGGAGAAAAATGGGAACCTACGTTGGAGGCTTGTGAGGATGGAGGAGAGAGAGAGGTGGGGAAACCTAGGTTTTCTAGGGATTAGGGTTTGATTTGACTTTAAATAGGGGAGAGGGTGAGATGGATGAAGGGTGGTGATGGTCCAATTGCAAATGAGTGGCTAGGATTGTTCATGAAGAAAATTATTTTTATGTAAAGTTGAGTGGGGAAAATGCAATTTGGTCCACAAATAAATAACCTTTCCATTCGGTCTTGGCCAATGGGTGATGACACCTACAATTGAATAATTGCAACTTGGCTCCTTAAATTCGGGAAATTGCACAAACACATAAAATGACACAAAATTTGTGGAGAAAAATATGTTTAGTAATTTTCATGGTGAGAGGGTGTTGTGCGTTAGGCACGGATTTAATTAATCGGATATTAGAATTAAATTAGGATTTATGAAATCAGTCAAAATGTTATCCTCAATTTAATTAGAAATAAATGCAAGTTGTGTTCTAAAATTAATTAGGAGTACATGGGGCCAAAATCAGGTCAGGTCATCAATACCAATAATGAAGAAGACTCAGAACAGAATATTACCCTAATTTGGGCCGCACAAAAAATAGGTCTAGATTGCCTCCAATTTCAATTGGAACGCACAACGATACAAAATAGAGATTTATTAAATAACGTCCGCGATGATTTTTGTGCGGCTAGAAATAATGCACAGAGAGTATAATTATGAGTTGCAAAAATATCAGAATGGAAGGCGGGCAGGTCTAGGGCAAGATTGTGAAATTTGTTGGAAGGCAAAAGATAGGGTAGCGCTCCAAATATCGAAGCAAAGGCAATGCGCAATAATTAATTAAAAATACGGTAATTAATTAAAATCTCCAATAAATAAATTCTAGATAAAAATAATTAAATACAGAATTCTATAATTTGGACAGGTGTTCACCTACCGGGCTTCTAGGTCAAGTCTACTAGCTCAAAATAAATGAACACTGTATATAATTATATATTTAATTACATATCTCACATATTTATTTAAATTAAATATACTATCATGTAATTATTTAATTATAACTACAATAATATTAAATATTATAAAAAATCAAAAATACCCCTGTTTTTCGGAACGTGGTAGTGACAAGTCTACCCTCTTTAAAAAAATTTCGTCCTCGAAATTTAAAATCCTCATAGTAGCGTTTAATCATACGCATTATTATTTTCCCTCAAAGTTTAAATTCATCATCCATGAAATTAGGTAATAATCCACAATGTCTTTTCACAATTTGTCAAAAATTCTGAAATTATTGCATAACCTGAAAAATCCTCGAAATAGAATCAAAGTCCATTTTTATCAAAAATTTCCTAGAAATTTTTAGTTAATAATTCAATACTCAGAATTTAATATCCACCCCTCAAATTTGATTTTAATCAATGCACAATTTATAAAATGTAATCTCGTCCAAAAAGTTTGAATTTAAACATTAGTCTATCAATAAATTTTATTTCTCGATTTTCTCTTCCTCAAAATACTCAATAATGCGATACT
This sequence comes from Iris macrosiphon, assembly GCA_036927795.1. Taxonomy (NCBI): domain Eukaryota; kingdom Viridiplantae; phylum Streptophyta; class Magnoliopsida; order Asparagales; family Iridaceae; genus Iris; species Iris macrosiphon. Next base: position 28,680,759 of record JAYESA010000010.1, read on the forward strand.
TAAGGATTCTCCAAATGCAACATCCAATTATAATATTTTAAAATTCATAACTTGCAATCAAATAAATATATTAATAATCTCCCAAAATTTTCAAATTTTAATAACCAATTTAATCATGTTATAATCTTCCTGGAATTAATAAACCATCAATTATACAATGTTAATTTCTTAACCCTCTATTTAAATCAATGGTTATCCTCGAATTTAATCATCTTGCCTCTCTTGTCAAGTTATAATTCCTTCATGAATCTTCGTCATGGTTAAACCCCAATAATCATGGTCTAAGAAAATCTTTCCTATAATCATACAACATGCAATCTAAGGGGAATATGTATGGTCATGGTGTCTTTTGTCATGGTATTGCAGTCTCTGTATCAGGGTGTACTACTAACTATATTATAACAAGAAAAATCATGCATACAACTTGTTCTAAGGAATCAATCAATCAATCAAGTAGATAGGGACAGAAGGAAGGAAAGAACAGAACTTGCTAACACATTACCTGCAGTATCTTCTATCTCTAACATACACTTAACTCTAGCATATTCACTAACTACTTCCTATTCCTGTACACTGGTACCCATATCAACTAGTCATTTATCCACAAGATCCATGAATATATCCATATTGCACACACATATCTATAAACACTTAAATCTGATGCCGAGAATCTCTAATATAACCATGATTCAATAATGCATCCAAGGTTTGATACCTCTATCTCTTTAGTACTCTAGTTTTTACTACCAGCACACTCACTGCTAGCTCTCTTGCCTACTATAATTGTTGATACTAGCTATCCTTATCACTCAAGTGCATATCAAATGTAACACACCATACTAAGTACTGTTCTCCCTAATACAGCTCTAAATGGACACCCAAGTCTGTTTGCGGTGCCATCTCAATCATGCCCAAGTCAACAGATCCTTACACATGCACCTCATCCACTCATATACTAATTTATATCTCGTCCATTATAAAATTTTATCCTTATAATAAGGTCCTCTAACTAACTCCTTGAACAATTTAAAGTAAAATGCATATACTTTCCTCAAAGTCAGATGTTCAGAAGCTGAAACAAAAATTCAATCACTTCCAAAAATCCTTACAGCTTTGTCTAGGCTCATTGAATCAATTTGAATCCTCAAACATTTTAATAACATAAAAACCTCAACTCCTTAAAATTCTTAAAAATTGCAATTCATTCCACTCTTCAAACAATAAAATTGAATCCACAAGTATACATATAAATACTCACAGTCTCTAATACTCAAGGTGCACACTAATACACCAATTATTTACAACCTCAACTGTGTACGAAAATTGTACTGCCCGAATTATTTGCACTATTGCTTCCAAATGATCATCATCACTGATACTCTTTCTCCTCTATCTATAGTGCCAATACTAACTATAACACACCTATCATAGAACTATTGCTACAAGGCACTACGCTATGGGTTAACTCTAGATTAATGCCTACTGCTCACATGTCCAACTAGGAAGTAATTACAACTCACAAGCAACACTCAGTCAATACTAATACTCAAGACACAGACATAATTACAAGTCACTAATTATCATACTTAACAAGGAACCCTCAAAGAATAGAAGCTCAAAAGGAACTGGATCAAGGACGGAAGGTATCTTTACTGCTAGTAAAGAAGAGAAACGATGGAACAAAGTCCTGGAATAACATAAATAGATAAATCTTGAGATAAAACTTTAAGAACCAATTTAAGATACAACCTGATAATCATACACGTCTGTCAGAAGTCATGACACACAGAATCCTCGCCACGCCAGTAAGCATAGATGCGATAAACGACAGGTTCCGTAACTAAGGTATGCAACTCTATAATCATGTCATCTAGAATCCTCGCCACGCCAACCGGTATGGCTGCGAGAGACTCTAAGTTTCATAACTACAATATGTACATCCAAGTCTGGTTCCTACGTTCTCGTCGCGACAGCTAGAATGGCTGCGATAAACTCTAGGTTCCATAACCAAAGTAGACGTTTTACCTTTCTCACTGTCCTCATCAATATATGTCATCAGATGATACCGTAAATTTTAGCCCGTAAAATTCATCTCGATATAAAATCAACTCAACAACGATACCAAGAATTTAAATTTAACAACTGGCCGACAAGAATCAAGCTCAATATCAACAAGCGAGAACAGACGAAAACAAGGGGAAAGGAATTAAAATTAGAAATTGTAATAAGATTCTCAAGGGGTCGTCCCAGGAATCTCTCAAGAATTTGTGATTGAGTATTCGCTCTCGTCCTAGTATCCTATGTCCTAGATCCTATCGCAGGCACGCAGTAGTATAACAAGGATGTCACACTACTACGACATCGCACAACTTGCGAAGTCTACCTGCATGGGCCACCACTAAAACGTGTCATGACCCGCACCCGGTTTAGGGGCACGAGTGCATGGGTACGTCCAGCCTACGCCGCAGCATCGGCGGTAGAACGTTGTCCAGGTCATGATACTATCTAGCCAATCTCACACAAGCATCCAATCTCCATAAGGAGGCACGGATGACACAATAAATGAACACATACTCAATCACAGGATTTACAGCACGAGAAGATATTGAACAGATAAAACTAAATACAACACAAGTCAAAATATAATCTAACTCAACAAATACCCAAGTCTCATCAAAAATGCCGGAGACAAATCCGGTACCAAATAGCCTACTTAAAGAACTAACTAAAAATAGTAATTCCGGTTAAACCTCCCGGAATCACGACTAAACTACCAAGTCTGCAGCTACTCACCATATGGTCCACAAAGTGTCGGACAGCGGTCCTCTAAGGCATAGTCTGAAAAAATGTTTCCAGTCAGGAAGGAGCAAAGTACAAATCTCAAATAACAGTTCCATATAATTGATAAGGACTATAAAGCAGTAAACAGATGATGCTAGATACTGAGAAGACAGTGAAATAAATGCAATGGCAAATAGAGAGACAGGCAATATAAAGAGACATGCAAAATAGGCAATGTGATATAGTCAGTGCATAAAAGAAATGGAAAGAACAAGGTACAGTATCATATACGGGTGATGTAGTATATGATTTAAAATAGGGAACTGTAATCTATTCTAAGTGTTTAAAATAGTAGTTTCAAAATGTGATCGGCTTGGGAACATGTACGATAGCTATAGGACCTGGCTAATCATGGGTGAAGAGCATGATTAACACTTACATTGTTCTACACTATAATAAGAGGTTATGATCACATTTCTTACTAACTACTTCCCCGCCCCCAACTAGTACTGTGGATCCAACCATGACACGTCACGATACACGAGCAAGTCCAGTCTATCATGTACGATGTCTAATATACATGTCGTGTACAATGTCAATACGATAATCAATGTAACATCTCATGACTGCAGATCCAAGCTATACTAGTCCGTGTAGCACAGTGTCAAGGATTCAGATGTAATATTTCTAGATTATTGAACTTTATAGGAATTATCAAAAATTGGAAATTATCAGATAATGTACTTGCCTTGGGTCCTTAGCTGGTATTTATTTATGTCCTGTTCCAGAGTATCCCCTGGGTAAACCAACAGTCCTATAAACATATCACAAGCAAAACCACATTTGCATCAGATGCTACACTAACATAGTCAAAATACTGAGTTCGGGACTTCTCTAGGTATGATACTGGTCCCCTAGGATCACCTAGTAGATTCACCAATTAATCATATTATCAATAATTAAATTAATACATATATATATGGTTATACCAAAGTATACAAAATAGGTATAACTGTATGTACATAAGTGAAAATATATTTTATTTATGTGAAATATATACATCACTCATTATTTAAGAATATATATATTTATACATTTATATACACTAAATAAAATATATACCCATACTCTATATGTACACAATTATATATATATATATATACCAGAATACGTACATATACCAAAATACATTTTTATTAAACATATACCCATACAAAATATATACACATATATATATTATACCAAAATAATAATTATACTATATACAGGTAAATATACCAATTAAAAATACAATACTATATACTAATTTAATTTATACTAGTATACTTTATTAAATACACATTTTAAGAAAATACCCATAAGCATACATAAAATAAATTTATACACTATATAAAATGCCCAATATACATACATATACATATGCATTAATTAAACTCATACATATTAACAAAAATACGCACTAAATACGTACTTATATATATACTATACATATATGTGCTAAACATTACTTAAATAAAGATATACATATACATTTATTAGTATATACATAAACGTATATACGTATGTATATATATACATATATATATATGAAGAAGGAGGAAGGAAGAAGGAGGAAGCTCACTGTGGGCTGTCGGTGGAGGCTCGCCGGACCGGAGGGTTGGCCGGCTGTGAGCAGGCCAGCAGGAGGGGCTCGTCTGGGGCGGTGCCGGAGTAGATGATGGTGGTGGTGATGTTGGCAGCGAGAGGGGGAGAACACAGCAGGGAGGAGGAGTCGGCTGCTGGTTCGGGCCGCTCGCCGGAGTTACAGAGGGAGGAGGCAGCGACCGCCGGAGGATTAGGGGAGGAGTCAGGAGGATGGGGGATGCTGCCAGCGGGCCGGGAATGAGCAGCAGGAGGTTGAGGGAGAAATCGAGAGGAGTTGGGAGGTGTTCGGCCGGACTTGGAGTAGTGGTTGGCCGCCGGGTTGGCCGCCGGACGCGTCGAGACAGCGCCGGCCGGGGTCGAGCAGCAGGCCAGCGGGCCGGGCTTGGCCGCCGGAGGGCTGGTGGGTCGACGGCCGCACGGTGAACAGTAGGGGCCGCCGGGTGGATAGTAGGGAGGAGGGTGAACAGTGTCCCCCCCTTTGAATTTAAAAACTAAAAAGAAGAAGAAGGGAAGAAGAAGAAAAAGAGAAGAAGAAAAGAAAAAGAATGAAGAAAAATGGGAACCTACGTTGGAGGCTTGTGAGGATGGAGGAGAGAGAGAGGTGGGAAAACCTAGGTTTTCTAGGGATTAGGGTTTGATGTGACTTTAAATAGGGGAGAGGGTGAGATGGATGAAGGGTGGTGATGGTCCAATTGCAAATGAGTGGCTAGGATTGTTCATGAAGGAAATTGTTTTCATGTAAAGTTGAGTGGGGAAAATGCAATTTGGTCCACAAATAAATAACCTTTCCATTCGGTCTTGGCCAATGGGTGATGACACCTACAATTGAATAATTGCAACTTGGCTCCTTAAATTTGGGAAATTGCACAAACACATAAAATAACACAAAATTTGTGGAGAAAAATGTGTTTAGTAATTTTCATGGTGAGAGGGTGTTGTGCGTTAGGCATGGGTTTAATTAATCGGGTATTAGAATTAAATTAGGATTTATGAAATCAGTTAAAATGTTATCCTCAATTTAATTAGAAATAAATGCAAGTTGTGTTCTAAAATTAATTAGGAGTACATGGGGCCAAAATCAGGTCAGGTCATCAATACCAATAATGAAGAAGACTCAGAACAGAATATTATCCTAATTTGGGCCGCACGAAAAATAGGTCAAGATTGCCTCCAATTTCAATTGGAACGCACAACGATACAAAATAGAGATTTATTAAATAACGTCCGCGACAATTTTTGTGCGGCTAGAAATAATGCACAGAGAGTATAATTATGAGTTGCAAAAATATCAGAATGGAAGGCGGGCAGGTCTAGGGCAAGATTGTGAAATTTGTTGGAAGGCAAAAGATAGGGTAGCGCTCCAAATATCGAAGCAAAGGCAATGCGCAATAATTAATTAAAAATACGGTAATTAATTAAAATCTCCAATAAATAAATTCTAGATAAAAATAATTAAATACAGAATTCTATAATTTGGACAGGTGTTCACCTACCGGGCTTCTAGGTCAAGTCTACTAGCTCAAAATAAATGAACACTGTATATAATTATATATTTAATTACACATCTCACATATTTATTTAAATTAAATATACTATCATGCAATTATTTAATTGTAACTACAATAATATTAAATATTATAAAAAGTCAAAAATACTCCTATTTTTCGGAACGTGGTAGTGACAGCTGAACCTGCTGTTGGGGGAGACGACTTCCTATGCGGCCTGATCTTATGCGACTTATGCGACCCATTTGGTCTGAGCTCATACAGCCTGACTCATACGACCCATGCGGTTTGAGCTAATACAGCCTGAATCATGCGACCCATGCAGTATGAGCTCATTCGGCCTGACTCATGCAACCCATGCGGCCAAAGCTCATTCTGCCCGACTCATATGACCCATGCGACTCAAGTGACCCATACGGCCATGCGGCCCGACTTCCTATGATGTAGCAACCTCTATGCAGCACATGTTATATGCGATACTGACTCTATGCGTCCCTGACCCTATGCGGCCCTGTGTACATGATTTGTTAATTTTTTTGTTTGATGCTTTATTGGATTTTTGTTATTCTAAGTGTGGGATGGATGCATGAGAACTAAGTAACCATAATTGAACTTGACAATATGATTGACCTGACTATGAATAGAGATAGACTATACAACCAAGTGACTATAACTACCTATGTGCCTGACTCGATCTATGTATTTCTATGTGCTAGAACTCATGTGATTTAACAATGATTGGTAGTTTAACTCAACTATTGGTATTCGTGCTAATACACTTACTACGTGCTATGTGTTCCTATGTGCTAAATATTTCTACGTGATTATGTCACATGTTTCACACCGAGGTTTGCCTACGTGCTAAGCGACATGTAATGTAATAAATTCCTCCAGCATAGACATGATAGTTGGTCAATAACCAAGCATGGCTAGGATTTGTTGATTGTTGCATCACGCTGGGGTGAATCCAAGTTGAACTGCAAAGTGATGTGTGGATTCGTATCTAGCGTGCCTGTACTACGGTATGACATATAAGGGGAGTAACATATGACCACGTCATGTGATTCCAGCTAACTGTAGGGTTAACTAGGCAACTAAAATATGTAGAGCATTGGGAGGGGCAAAATACCGAGATCGTGCTTAACTAACCACCTCAATCATTATATGGGGAGTGAAGGCTGGCCCACATGGATATTGTTTAAATCCTCATTAGTGGATGTCAATATCTGACTATTATATTATACTATGTATTTTATGCGATCTTAGTACGGTAGCCTTACGAGGGACCGGTATATACTACTACGTGCTATGCATCCATTCTTGGCTCGGCTAGCCCTTGATAGAACATGGTTCGATCTGAGAATTTCTATTATATGCACAATACCTCTGGAATAACCTATACTCCATCTAGTAAGCCGTATAAGTGATTGTCCGATTATGTAATTGAGCTGGGTTGTGTATTGTATCTGCTATCAAATAGTCTAGGGACATGGTCTATCATGGTGCGATGGTCTAACCCTTGTCCTTGTTTGGTTGTAGGGTTAGATTATTGTGTTACGATAGGCCATGAACCGAAACTACGAGCCAGAACTATATATCTATTTCATAACCTGGTTTTATTTCTTTATTTATGCTTACTTTGTAGTGTAAACTCCCTCACCCAAAATAGGTATTTTGTGTATATTATATATTATTATATTTATTATAGATGTTGAATTTATTTAAACTATTCTCTTAGTTAATTAGAAAATAATTTTTTAGTATATTTTCTTATATAAATATTTATTTAGAATTATTTTTAGGCTATTTTAGATTATTGGGATTTTTCCATAATTTTTAGTTAATTAAAAACTAGTAACACTAATTTTTTAGGACTTTGAAGAATTTATTTTATGTTCAAACTTAATTAAAAATATCCCAAAATTTTATTTTAGGTTCTAAATAGTCAAATATATTTTCTCAAATTTTCTGGGAATTTTCTGAATATTTTAGTATTTATTGGGAGTTATTTAGGCTAATAACTAATTTTTAGAACTTGTAAAATTTATTGTGCAATTCCAGGAATATAGAATGGATCCACGTTATTTTCTAGGGTTTATAATATTATTATATATTTTCTGGAATTATTTCAGAATTTTTGGAATAATTTTAGTATTTATTTTTAGTTATATGGGTAAAACTAATGTTTAGAGCTTCGCCTAATTATAGTAGGAAATATATGAATATAAAATTATTCCAAATATTTTTCTAGAGTTTTTAAATTCAAAATATATTTTTTTGTAATTTTTCCAGATTTTTATGATTATTTTTAATATTTATTTTGAGTTATTTAGATTTAAAATAACTTAAATAATGTTTTGATAAACTCAAATAAAAAACAAATAATATAACAAAAACCATCCAATCAGATTCTGACACGTGTCAGCCTATAAATATCCTTTCAGCCGCAGGTACATCCCTATATATATATATATATATATATATATATATATATATATATATATTATTATAACCCTAATTATCCCATTATTTTAGAGAGAGAGAATTTGGAGAATTGCCATCTAGGGTTCCTTCATCTTCCACAAGCCATTGCGCATAGCTCCGGACTCCAAACGAGGCCTAGTTTCTTGCGTTAGAAAGATATTGAGGTTATATTTTGGATTATATAAATTGTTTTATGAAATTATGAGTATTAAATTCTGGAAAATTCGTAGAGCACAGCATGTCCAAAAATAGACGTGTTTCAATGTTTTCGCGATTCCGGGAGAACCAGGAATCAGAATCATGAACCGTTTAAAGTTTCAGAAAGCTAATGTCTAGATAATTGACATATGTTTTTCTCAGAATTTAATTCGAAGTATTTATATACTGTTAATTCTATAGAACTTCTAGGTTAGAATTTAACCATCGGTGCACAATACAAAAATTTGTATGTGCCATAATTCCCAAACGAATTTGAATTTGGACGAGCTATAAATTCCAGCATGTTTTTGACGCTGAAACCTACAGGAAATTATGCATGAAAGTTGAGTTTGTGTCGGTTGACTTTTCGGTCAACAGATCGTCTCGATTTGCGTGCCATGAGTCTCGAGTTGATAAAATTTAGTTTCTTTGGACAAAATTTAGGAATTAACATAAAAATCAGAATAATAAGATTAAAATATGATTTTAGAGTAATTATTTCAGAATTAAATAAATTAAAATAAATTATCTTTTGACGTGATAAATTTGTAATACATAGGCTATTTGGACTGTGACTTGGACTCTGATTCATACCAGCAGCAGGACCCCAGGCAAGATACCTTGCCAAATTGCTTACAGTATTTTACATGCTTAGTATATTTATGTTTATTTATTGCATTTCTGTATAGTTCTTGCATGTATAGTTTTCCTTCAGTCATTACTATGTATTAGATATGTTGACACACACATGGCACCTAGTATCATGAGAGGACAATCATTAGGCGTATAGGCTTTTAACCACTCTGGTAAACCGTAGTATATAGTTCGTACTACGGGCGTGTGTCGCGCTGGTCGCTACCCCCGCGGTATGTCAATTTCTGATGTCCATTGACGTGTGTATGAGTTTTGAGGTAGATCGAGTAGCCTACCCTTGCCCATACGTCAAAAAGTTGTCCTTATTTGCATTCATATAGATTGTCCTGTACAGCGTACTTATCTATTTTCAAATATGATGCATGTTTACTGTATTCAAATTGGCTCGTATTTTCTGTATCTTGTTACGTCCCTCTGAGAACCTGGTCCTCTGCCAGGTGTATCTGTTCTTGAGTATTTGCAGGAGCGTAGATTTGGATGGTTACATAGGTTTCGAGGATGTCTTCTCTTCGAGCCATGATTAATAGCTGGTATTCTTATATAGTGTTTATTGTGTTGTACTCATATTATAGTTGCTCTTATATTCGAGTTGGTAGTGGATTTATTTCCATCCAACTATCATCCTTAGATATTTCTTATTGAGATCTAGTTATATAGATGCCGGTTATTCATTTATATTGATTTTTGTGGATGAGATTTAGATCATACCCTGTGACTTGTGATACATTTTATACCACTCGTGGATTATATATTCATATTACAGCGTACGTATGGATTTGGTTTCCATATATTGGAGTTGCCATATCTATGCGGCTGGCATGCTTACGTGTTCCTAGTCCTATGTATTTTGGGACTGGGGCGTGACATGTTTTTGTGGTGGCCCATGCAGGTCGAGAGCATATTGTCTCGGTTACGTTACTGTACCGAACAAGCCTGCACCTAGGACTAGAGTATAGGATCTCATCCACAATTGACTATGACTCATCTTTCTTCTAATCTGTTCTATTTGAATAATTGCATCCTGCTTGATTCCTGTACTCCCATAATAGTTCCTTTAGTATAGTCTCTCCTAGAATATAGAAGTTCCTGTTGTTAGATGATAAGTAGGGTAACCTTCCTATTAAGAGTACAACTAGAGTGCTGACACACCACTAAGTTTAGGATGTCTAGTGAACCCTAGAATTTTTTATCTCTAGAATTGGTTTACCATTACCCCCTGATGTGTTATGAGGACTTGAGAGTAGTATAGACACTACTAGAGTTAGTTAGAAGTTTACCATTATGGTTGCCCCTAGCATTGAGAAACCAATAGAAAACCAAAGTGAATATTAGGACTGAACCTAACCCACGCCGTTAGATGAGTATTGGAGAACCATAAATTTAGATTCTTGTCTTGAGATAAGCAGACAATACCTTAGAAAGCCAAGAGCAATACATAGAATATTTTCCTAATCATACCTCAAACACAGAGACTAGCATACCCCTTTCCCTTGGAAAACCATGATGCTATCTAGTGCCCCTCTATTTTCATATATTGTTCCCCTGTGACCATAGCGCTCGCTAGTGTGCGACGACTGATTACGTTTCTTCTTTTTATCTTTCAACTTGTGCCATCTGACACTTCTGATTATAGGCCAGGTGATTTTATTTTGTGTTAAGGACATATAGTTGCTAGGATTATAGTTGTTAATGTTAAATTTTGAAGTTGTGTGCTTAGTAGTTAGAACTTGATAGTTTAAGTTGTTTTGTAGACTGTGATCCGATGATTAACCCTTAGTTTTTAAATCGCGTAATTTGTACCCTCACCTCGATACGAGTTATATTCCCTTCCCTTGAGACTAGTAACCTTTCTATTCTTGCTATTGACACTTGTTCTATAAGCACTATGACTAAGGCTTAAGACGACGATGACTTATGTAATGAAAGTAGATACCCTAATAGGTACTAAGACCCCTTTTCGTAAACCTTAATAGGAGCTTCTACAGTATCCTTAAGACAATTAAAAATAGTAGTTCAATTGTTATAAGTTATGTAGTATACCTCACACCCTAGTATCACATAGTCTTCTGACCCATTATTGAAGTGTAATTGGATGACATTAATTGTATATTAGCAAAAGACGATAGTGTTTATTCAGACAATAGAATTTAGAGGTCCTTGCCCCTATTTGGTCGACTAGCGACTTAGACAAGGAGGTTGTATGATAACTGTAGAGATTGTAGAGTCTTTTATTATTGTTGCTTAGTTGTTTTGGTTTTGTGAACTTGAATTGTTATGTACCTTCTTTCATCATAATCCAGCATATTTATATTTGCTGTACTACCTTGACTTATGTGCTATTATAGCCTAGCTTTTGCAAGCTTATTCCTTATCGAGCTTGTTCATGATATGTATTATTGGAGCGCTACAATAATATATTTCAGAATCAGAGTAGTACGGTCTGATCAACCATAGTGCGCTTGATTCGCCCTTCGCAATACTACCTTACGTGGATTGAGATATATAGTTGACTAATAAACACCTGTACTTGCCCCTAGATATGTCTGAGCGGATCGTATCGGTTACATAACTGTACTAATACGAGCATGCGAACAAAGAATTACCAAAATAGGATTTTAATCCACAACTGCTTTGACAATTTCTATTTGAATTCCTTAAACTCCTTGATCCCGATACTTCTATTCTATTACCTGACCCTTGAACTCTTTATTATTGGTCTCCGTCTTCCCTTATTTCGGAAAGACGAAACCTCGTGCTTGGTATAAGTTTAATACACAGAGAGTACTAGATATACCCCGTAGGCCGATCACATACTTGAGGATTATTCTTTTGTAATTAAGGACATATCATATATGATATAATCGGCGTTGAAGTTTTGAGGATTGAATGACATGAGTAAATAAATTAAGGAATATTTTTCTTAAAGTATATAGCCTTCTGTGATAGATGGGTAAATTCTAAGTTGGGTAGCAGTGCATTGTCAACTTGAGAGGAATTTTTTTTAGATTGTGATCAAGTAAGATTAGATTGGGAGATTCAAGTCATTTTAATTTTGAGAAATTTTAAAAGAAGGATTAAGATAATGAGGATTTAACGAATTTTAAAATCTTGATATTGTGGACCAAATATTTATACTTTAAGCACATGATTTAAATTTTGAATATTGAAGGATGAATCATCGATTTAAATTTTGAGGATAAATATAGAATTTTAGACTTGAACAATTGGTGAATTAGATTTAAATTTTATAATTTGATGATTTGAATTAAAAGTTCAATTTTGATTGTTGGGTCACCTATTTGAAATATTGAGGATGTAAATTGAGTTTAAATATTTAAAGAGTACAAAATTCTTAATTTGAGAATAGGAATAAGATTTGATTAGAATTGTTTATTGTTCAAAGTCTAGAGGAGATTATGATAGTTGGAAATGGTGATATAAATTTTGATGTGGGATGTCATATAGACTTGAGTTAGATTTGGATGTTGATTATTTAAAAAAATCGAGAAGAGATTACGACAGGTTGAATTTTGATTTAAACAGTGGTTATCTTAATTTTGAAGTGATCACGATAGATTTGAATAGATTTTGTTATTTAAATTTTTGGAAGAGATTACGATTGACGTACCTTATGTACGAATGTGAAGGATTTAACAAATTATGCCTTATTTTAATTTCGAGGAAGAAATTATTTTAAGTTGGGTAGATTGTAAACTCCCTCACCCAAAATAGGTATTTTGTGTATATTTTATATTATTATATTTATTATAGATATTGAATTTATTTAAAGTATTCTCTTAGTTAATTAGAAAATAATTTTTTTAGTATATTTTCTTATATAAATATTTATTTAGAATTATTTTTAGGCTATTTTAGATTATAGGGATTTTTTCATAATTTTTAGTTAATTAAAACTAGTAATACTAATTTTCTAGGACTTTGAAGAATTTATTTTATATTCAAACTTAATTAAAAATATCCCAAAATTTTATTTTAGGTTCTAAATAGTCAAATATATTTTCTAGAATTTTCTGGGAATTTTCTAAATATTTTAGTATTTATTGGGAGTTATTTAGGCTAATAACTAATTTTTAGGACTTGTAGAATTTATTGTGCAATCCCAGGAATATAGAATGGACCCACGTTATTTTCTAGGGTTTATAATATTATTATATATTTTTTAGAATTATTTCAGAATTTTTGGAATAATTTTAGTATTTATTTTTAGTTATATGGGTAAAACTAATGTTTAGAGCTTCTCATAATTATAGTAGGAAATCTATGAATATAAAATTATCCCAAATATTTTTCTAGAGTTTTTAAATTCAAAATATATTTTTTTGTAATTTTTCCAGATTTTTATGATTATTTTTAATATTTATTTTGAGTTATTTAGATTTAAAATAACTTAAATAATGTTTTGATAAACTCAAATCAAAAACAAATAATATAACAAAAACCATCCAATCAGATTCTGACATGTGTTAGCCTATAAATATCCTTTCAGCCGCAGGTACATCCCTATATATATATATATTATTATAACCCTAATTATCCCATTATTTTAGAGAGAGAGATTTTGGAGAATTGCCATCTAGGGTTCCTTCATCTTCCACAAGCCATTGCGCATAGCTCCGGACTCCAAACGAGGCCTAGTTTCTTGCGTTAGAAAGATATTGAGGTTATCTTTCGGATTATATAAATTGTTTTACGAAATTATGAGTATTAAATTCTAGAAAATTCGTAGAGCACAGCATGTCCGAAAATAGACGTGTTTCAATGTTTTTGCGATTCCGGGAGAACCAGGAATCAGAATCATGAACCGTTTAAAGTTTCAGAAAGCTAATGTCTAGATAATTGACATATGTTTTTCCCAAAATTTAATTCGAAGTATTTATATACTATTAATTCTGTAGAACTTCTAGGTTAGAATTTAACCATCGGTGCACAATACAAAAATTTGTATGTGCCATAATTCCCAAACGAATTTGAATTCGGATGAGCCATAAATTCCAGCATGTTTTTGACACTGAAACCTACAGGAAATCATGCATGAAAGTTGAGTTTGTGTTGGTTGACTTTTCGGTCAACAGATTGCCTCGATTTGCGTGCCATGAGTCTCGAGTTGATAAAATTCAGTTTCTTTGGACAAAATTTAGGAATTAACATAAAAATCAGAATAATAAGATTAAAATATGATTTTAGAGTAATTATTTCATAATTAAATAAATTATCTTTTGACGTGATAAATTTGTAATACATAGGCTATTTGGACTGTGACTTGGACTCTGATTCATACCAGCAGCAGGACCCCAGGCAAGATACCTTGCCAAATTGCTTACAGTATTTTGCATGCTTAGTATATTTATGTTTATTTATTGCATTTCTGTATAGTTCTTGCATGTGTAGTTTTCCTTCAGTCATTACTATGTATTAGATATGTTGACACACACATGGCACCTAGTATCATGAGAGGACAATCATTAGGCGTATGGGCTTTTAACCACTCTGGTAAACTGTAGTATATAGTTTGCACTATAGGCGTGTGTCGTGCTGGTCGCTACCCCCGCGGTATGTCGATTTCTGGAGTTTCGCTGGTCGCTACCCCCGCGGTATATCGATATCTGATGTCCATTGACGTGTGTGTGAGTTGTGAGGTAGATCGAGTAGCCTACCCTTGCCCATACGTCGAAAAGTTGTCCTCATTTGCATTCATATAGATTGTCCTGTACATCGTACTTATCTATTTTCAAATATGATGCATGTTTACTGTATTCAAATTGGCTCATATTTTCTGTATCTTGTTACGTCCCTCTGAGGACCTGGTCCTCTGCCAGGTGTATCTGTTCTTGAGTATTTGCAGGAGCGTAGATTTGGATGGTTACATAGGTTTCGATGATGTCTTCTCTTCGAGCCGTGATTGATAGCTGGTATTCTTATATAGTGTTTATTGTGTTGTACTCATATTTTAGTTGCTCTTATATTCGAGTTGGTAGTGGATTTGTTTCCATCCAACTATCATCCTTAGATATTTTTTATTGAGATATAGTTATATAGATGCTGGTTATTCATTTATATTGATTTTCGTGGATGAGATTTAGATCGTACCATGTGACTTGTGATACATTTTATACCACTCGTGGATTATATATTCATATTACAGCGTACGTATGGATTTGGTTTCCATATATTGGAGTTGCCATATCTATGCGGCTGGCATGCTTACGTGTTCCTAGTCCTATGTATTTTGGGACTGGGGTGTGACATATGGTACTTGCTATTTGGGGTCTAACCCCACTAGTTTTGCATGGCCAGGTTTAGACCAACACCCGAGGATCAAGCCTACTTTCCCCTGAACTATGGCGCACACCAGGCGGATGGCCATTGAGAAAAATGAGTGGGTCTCTTTTTCCCTGCTTCTTATTGCACACTTTACTTATTTTGGGCATTTAGCCACCGGCACTTGTTCGTCGTGAATCTGGACATTTAGTTTCCCTACATAATTATAATTAATCAGACTGTAGTTAATCATGGTCATGTACTTTTGATACTCTGCCATCTTTCTTATTTTGCTTAGCTGGTTTCTAGAATATCATGACAGGGTATTTGGGACGCCTTACTTCCTTGTCATATATGTTATATATTTACTTTTCTTGCTTAATTGATTGAGATAATAAATGTGTTGTGTGACCCTAAGTGACTTAATTGTTGTATGTACCCCCTTGTCTAGTTACAGTCGTGATTGTCGTACGACGTTCTATACCTTGTACGGGGGAGCTGGCCATGTTTGTCTCCATATTTCGGTATTAGGGCGTGATAAGGTTTTAGTGATGGCCTATACAGGTCTGTATTTTCAAACTTGTGGGATGTTATGATCATATGAGTCTCAATCAAATATATGCCTTTGAAATCCTGAATTCGTTCTTCTCGAAGCCTCGCTTGACTATCGAATCAATTGTTCCATTGATCCTTCTTGTCATGTTCTTGATATTTTTTCTCCATTTCTCTAGGGCTTCTTCAGTTGCTGGAATAGTAAGCATGGCAGGACAGGGTTCTCCTGGGCAACAATGAGAGGTAGCACATATTCAGAGTCAAATTTGAATAGAGCCAGTAGTTGAGCAAACTAGCACGGTAGAACCAAAAATTGGACATGTTGAGCAACCAGCCCCTGAAATCCTTGTACCCCCAGTAGTATCGGCAGTACCAACGGTACTTTATACCCCAATATTACTGGAGATCCTTCAGGGAATGATGGCTATGCTGCAGCATCAGATGGCAGTGCTGCAGCATCAGATGGCAGTGCAACAACATAAATAGTTTCAACAACAAGAGTAGAATGTCTTGTTGAGTCAGGGTTTACAAATGGTCCTAGAAAGAGGAGGAAAGAATGATTCGAGGGCATCGATTAGATTTTTTTGACTTAACCCAAGGTACTTTGACGGCACAAAGTCAGATAGAGTAATAAGGTTCTAGCAATGACTTTATCTGGAAATTCTACAACTGGTAGAGGGGCACGACTACCAGACTTATGAAGAAGTACTGATAGCATCTCGGAGGTACGAGCTTACCATACAGAGGTTATCGACAAGGATGGAAGGACAGAAGATGTCTCATGCTCAGAGTGAAGGAGGAGGTGGAGTACATCGTATTTCAGCACCATTACCTGGCATTCACATCTATAATTCAGCAACAAGGAGGGCGACAGTTTCAACAGTGACAGTACCAGCTCGACAGCAGTCGAGGCAGTAACAACATCAACAACGCTAGGGAGCACCAGTAGGTTACACTTACTGTGACAAGGGAGGCCACACTAGAGATATGTGTAGGAAAGCCAATAGATTGTGTATGAAGTGTGGTAGTCCAGATTATCAAATTGCCAATTGTTCGATGATGTAGTGGCCAGGAGGGCCAATCCAATAATTACCAGCACTGCCAACATCAGGGGTAGTCCAGCAGAGAGGGCCAGCAATAACAGTAAGGCCATTAGCTCAGCGTTCGCTACCGACTTAAGCTCAGATGTACCAATAGCAGCAGAATCAGTAGCAGGGCCAGCAGAGGTCACAACAGCATGCCCAAGTGTCACTACATATTTTCTAGGAAAGGGTATTTTAGTAATTTTATAATTAATTAAATATTGTGCATGATAATAATTATTTGTTGTAGTATTTAATTATTGTTAGATGTTAGTTATTTATTTTGGACTTGTGTTAGTAGAACTAACTAGTTTAGTTTAGACCCATGGACCAACATGAATTAATTGTTAGATTTAAGCCCAATTAGAAGGCCCATTATTAAGGAGATGGATTAAATTGATTAAACCATTAGACTAGAAGCTTCCCTCCTTAATTATTTCTTCATGAGAGGCCCTAAGAGGTATTTTGGACAATTTATGATAGCTTAAGGAAGGGGAAAGGGGGCCGACCTATTTAGAGAGGGAGAATCAATTTCTCTCTCCTCTTTTCATTTGAAAACTAGATCTAGAATTTTTCTCAACCAAATTCCTTCATTTCCACTTCATTTTTCTACCAAATTTTATCCCAATTTCTTCCCAAATCACCATTGGAGACTAGAGAAGCAAAGATCTAGAAGGAGAAAGCAAGGATCTACAAAGAGGAGCAAGGATCTACAAGTTGGATGCCAATTTTATCACATTTAGAGGTTTCATTGGGAATCCATCTTTCAATAGGTACAATTCAATTTTTCCCTTAATTTAGGTTCTAAATCTGAGATTTAACCATAGAAAATCAACCCATATGCATAGGCTACCCATAGGATTTGGTTTTGTGTTCATAGGAGGCCTATTGAGAAAGTTATGGTACTTTTTGTGTCAATTTTGGAAGAATTTTGAGATTGACATTTGTTGTGAGTGTCAATTGGTCTTATAGATCAATTTGGTATATGCTTGTGTGTTTGGGGCTACTGTCGTGTCCATAATTGGGTACGTGTAGGTCGTATCCCAATAATTTGGTGATACGTGTTAATTTGAGAGTTTTTCCTCCGACACGGGACTTTGTACATGTCACATTTTGACACGGACACGTAGAATTATTTTTTACTCTTCATATTGTTCATAAATAATATATATGACTTGTTCGTGTCCTTTGGGGTACGTTTGGATGTGTGGAGGACTCGTGTCGCAAGCGTATCCTAGATCTAGTGGGATACGGGGTGATACGATCCATGTAGTTGTGTAATTTAAATTATAGATCTAGTTCTCTTGTCATTGTAATATAATATTATATATATATATATATATTATGGTATAATTATATTATGTAATATTGTGTCTTAGATCTATGTATCTATGTATATATTATAAGTGTATATATTGTTAGGTGGCTATTCTTCTAATTATAAGTATAATTATATATTAGTATGTATAAATATGCATATGTTCAATAGATAATTATATGTTGTTATAGTCCTATTTATATATATGTGTGACATATTATTGTATGATTATGTATAGGTAAACATACATGTATAGTTATATATATACATAATACTACGTATGTGTGTATGGTACCATGTATTTATTATGTACATATTTATTTTGAGGATAGCTATGTATATTTATGATACTATATGGTAATACAAAATATTGTGTGTATATATATATATCCTATATGTATAAGCTATATGTATATGTAATTAAATATGGTGTTATGTATATACATATATTACTATTTATATATGTGTATGTGAGGGGTAAGAGTGTATGTATATTATATGTAATAGTTGCATGTATTAGGTGTAAGTATATTAAATAGTAGTATATATATATATATATATATATATATATATATATATATATATATATATATATATATAATGGTTTTAGAGACAGCAGCAAAGGGTAACAGCAGCCGCGTCACAACAAGCAGCAGCAGCCGCTGTAGCAGCAACAGCAACAAAGGGTGACAGCAGCCGCAGCTGTCACCAAAGCAGCAGCAGCAGCGGGAACATTCAGTAGCAGCGGCGACAACAGTTTAGCGACAGCTGCAAACCATAGCCAAAGCAGCAGCAACAGCGGGAACAGTCAGCAGCAGCAGCGATAGCAGATTTAGCAACGGACAGAACTGTCACTAAAGGGGTAGCGTATCAGAGTATCAGGTTTCAGAGACTATTTTTAGTGACAGTTGGCAGATTTCTATATAAATACTTATATAGATATAGATAGATATATATGTATATATTGGTATTTATTATATAAGTAAATATATTATTAAATTGCTAATTTCTTTGTAGTATAAGTATATTAGTATAGCATATGTATATTACGGGTAGTTAGTATAAACAAGTTTGGGGTATTACCTTGAGATACCAAGGTAAATACCAAGGTAATTGGGAATACCCAAGGTATTGGGTTTGGGGTATCAAGATTATAGATTTTATATTGTGATACCAAGATGGTTCAAAACCAAGGTACCTTTTTGATATTTGTCTTTAAGATTTTATTTAATAATATTATTTTGGCATTGTATATAATTTTTACCTATGGATTTACGTATCCGGAGATACAGTATCCTAGTATTTAAGATATGGGTTATTATGACTTAGACTTTAGTATTTAAACCCAATATCCTTGTGTAGACTTTTGCAACCTAGAATTAGGCAGTTGACCATAGTTGACTTATAGTTGACCCTAGTTTAACTTTTGACTTAGAATTGACTTGTTGACCTAGAAGTTGATAAGCTTGATTTATTTTCTTTTCGGGACCTTGTATTGATGTTGTATTCCTATCTAGGTCTTCGGGGCACCGTATCAGACATCTGTGAGGCTATTCATTGGACTTCAGGCGAGTACATTCTCTGATAGTTTTTCGTTTATGATATCATCTATGTTCATTGTATCTAGTGTAGATATCCATATTTCTTGACACGGTGGTTACACGGATTGGTATATCCGAATCTCGTTATGAGATGTTATTCCTTGTATATGGTGTATCTTGTGCAAGTCTTATTTTATTGATTATCTTGTGCATGTATAGACACTGATTCTCAGGGAGATTTGTTACCTTCCTAGAGAATCCCGTGCCATAGCATACCATGGTTGGATCTATTATACCAGTCGGGAGTGGGGAGTACTTTAGTGTAGATATGTGATTATACCCTCCTTGTGCATATCTTGTTCCTTGTGAGTGTTGATCATACACCGTACGTATGATCAACCAGGCCATTATACTCTTGTGCAAGTTCCTAAGCCGATCACATGTTAAAGCTAGTACTCACATACTTAGACATTAGTATTCTTGTTCATTGTCATATTGTTCATTTTTGTATTTATTCCAGTATTTCCTTATTATGTATCTCTTGTATCTATTGTATATCTTGTATATTCATATTTATTTACTGTTACATAGTTTTTATCATTGATTAGAACTACTGTTAGAGATGTACTCTGCTCCTTTTCTGACTGGATATATTTTTCCCAGATAACACCTGACTGGATATATTTTTCCCAGATAACACTGAGGACTGGTACCCTACACTTTATGGACCTCAGAATATTGTGGGTCTAGAGTCTGAGACCCTGGCTCAGGAGGGACTTATCCCAACTGAGACAGTTGACCCAGGTTTAGTAGCTTCTTAGTATTTCTTTTGTACTGGATTTGTCTCCAACTATTTTGTTAGTATTCT
The DNA here is from genome assembly GCA_036927795.1 of Iris macrosiphon. Taxonomy (NCBI): domain Eukaryota; kingdom Viridiplantae; phylum Streptophyta; class Magnoliopsida; order Asparagales; family Iridaceae; genus Iris; species Iris macrosiphon. The sequence goes on from JAYESA010000010.1 coordinate 28,701,665, forward strand.
TTCAGACTCGTTGATGTATTATTTTAGACTCATGAGTTGTATGTGACTTTCTATTCTTTTATCTGATTCATGCTCATTTCTATCTTAGTTCTGTGATTGAGTATATTGCTATTGTTGGTGGTTTATTATATTGCTATATAGATTACCCAGACAGCATTCTACCGTCGATTCTGCGGCGTAGGCTGGACATTATTTTTGACTTGTACCCTCACACCGGGTGTGGGTCGTGACATATTTTTTAGTGGTGGCCCATGCAGGTCAAGCTTCGCAAGTTATGCGATATCGTGGTAGTACGACGATTTAGTTTTACTACTGCAAGCCTACGATAGGATATAGGATATAGGCTGAGATACTCAATCACATCTAGAAAAATTTCTTTTGATTAAACTATTTTCCTTTGATATTGATACTTGATCTCTTAAACTGTCCTTTCCTTGAGTGTCTTACATCATGTGCCATATTAATTCTTTTCGCTTTGTCTCAGGATGCCGCCTAAGACTAGATCACAGTAGGGGCGAGCAGCTTCTGAGAGTTCTGCGACATCCCGAGGGCCTGTACCAGTCACTTCTCCGGTGATTGGAGTGTCAGCTGCTTTCGAAGGTCCACCACCTACTCAGAGGACTGTGCCAGCTGTATCTGAGAGGCGACACAGATGTTTATACTATTTTGTGAGATGTTCGAGGCACAGAGGGCTCAGTCAGAGGCCCATCAGAGACAGACCGACGTTCTACGGCAGGGCATCGAGAGTGCTCATCAACTTGCTCGTGCCATAGTCGAGAGAGGAGTTTCGGTCCAGCAGTAGGATGTTCCTCAGGTTGCTCAGCTTCGGCTAGGCAACATCCAGGACTTCAAGAAGCTGGAGCCTAAGATCTTCAAGGGGAGAGAGGGTATCGTCTATGCTGATGATTGGCTCGAGGACATTGAGCGTACGTCTTATAAGGGTATCCCGTCTTTCTGAGGATCTGAAGGTTGAGGCGGTAGGACTTTAACTGTTCGACGTCGCTCGTACTTGGTTCAGGAATAAGCCGGTTCTGGTTGATACAGGACAGTCTTGGGAGATATTCAAGGATCTTTTTAAGAAGAAGTTCTTCACTCGGGAAGACAGGCTAGACTTGGAGAGGCAGTTCGAGAGTCTCTTTCAGGGGAGTATGTCTGTAGAGGAATACGCTACGGAGTTCAGCAGGTTGAGCTGATTTACAGAGTATCTGGTGAGAGAGCCGAAGGTTTAGGCTATTCATTTTTGTGAGGCTCTAAACTGGAAAGTAATGATCATCATTCCATCTTTTTATGAGACATACTCGGAGATACTTGCGGAGGCACGCAAGGTTGAGCGGGAGTTGGGTTTGAAGCCCAAGAGAGATCGTGATTCTTTTTTGGAGGAAAATAGCAGTATAGTATCTGCCAAACATCCTCATTTTCAGTCCAGGCCTTTTCAGCAGCCACAGCAGCACCAGACTCCAGCTAGGGCACCTTTTTACCAGGCACCACAGCAGCATAGACAGTTACATCAATCTTCCTGCCACTTCTGCAAGAAGCCCGGTCATATCTGGAAAGTTTGTAGGAAGAGATTGGGAGTTTATTTGTATTGTGGTATGGAAGGACATCAGCTGAGGGAGTATCCTTCCAATCTTTGTTGTGCAGTTCAGGAAGCAGCTTCAGCTCCGAGGGCACAGACGAGACCACCTGCAGTACAGCCGAGGGGACCACTTTCGACACAGCAGTAGTGTTATGTCCACCATCTGCAGCAGGGAGGTGCACGTCAGGGATGAGCATTTGCTATGACCGTCGAGGAGGATGAACCCACCAGAGATGTCATCGCAGGTTCTATTCTTCTTGATTCTATTCCAGCTTTAGCTTTTTTTGATAGTGGTGCTTCCCATAGTTTTGTATCTGTTTCTTTTACTCTGAAGCATGGTTTGGTAGCTGAGTCTTTGCTTAGGACCTGCAAGATCATGACCGGGGGAGGCATTATCCTGGTTAATGATATTTGTAAGGATCGGAGAGTTACTCTAGGAGGCCGAGAGTTGAGTACGTGTCTACTTGTAATACCACTTCTGAGCTACGACATTGTACTCGAGATAGATTGGTTGAGTAGGCACCGTGCTAACATAGATTGTAGAGGAGGTAGAGTTTTGTTTGGTCTGCCGAGAGAGCTAGAGTTCGAGTTTTCTAGAGGAGCTGCAGAGCAGGAAGAATGTATTATTTATGGAGCTATAGTGGAAGATAATGATTTGCCGCATCCGTTGATAACAGAGTTCTTGGATATTTTTCCTGAGGAATTGCCAGGATTGCCGCCAGATCGAGATGTTGAATTCTCTATAGACTTGGTGCCAGGTGCAGAACCAATTTTGCAGCATGTCTACAGAGTAAACAACAGTGAGCTGGTCGAGATGAAGAAGCAGGTAGACGAATTACAGGATAAGGGGTTTATCAGATCGAGTTTTTTACCGTGGGGAGCCCCGGTATTGTTTGTACCAAAGAAGGATAGATCGGTGCGCATGTGCATTGATTACAGGGCTTTGAATAATCTCACTATCAAGAATAAGTACCCTTTGCCACGGATTGATGATCTGTTCGATCAGTTGAGTGGTGCCAAGGTATTTTCTAAGATAGATTTGAGATCAGCCTACCATCAGGTGAAGGTGAAGCCGATGGACATACCGAAGACTACTTTTAGAACTCGGTATGGTTAGTACAAGTTTATGGTGATGTCGTTTGGGCTGACTAATGTACCGGCGATATTTATGAACTTGATGAACAAGGTGTTCCATCAGTACCTTGACAAGTTCGTGGTGGTGTTCATCGACGACATACTCATATACTCGAAGACGCCAGAGGAGCATGAGGAGCATTTGAGGATTGTGTTGAATGTGCTGAGAAAGGAAAAACTGTATGAGAATTTGTCCAAGTGTGAGTTTTTCTTGGACAAGGTAGAATTCTTGGGGCATGTTGTGACTGGTGATAGTATTTCAGTGGATCCGAAGAAGATCATAGCAGTAGAATCTTTGAAGACCCCGAGTTCGGTAGCAGAGATCAGGAGTTTCTTGGGATTGGTAGGCTACTACAGGAAGTTTGTACAAGATTTTTCGAGGATTGCCGAGCCGATGACTAGACTCACCAGGAAGGATGTAGACTTTGTTTAGACAGAGGATTGCCAGGTTGCTTTTGAGGAATTGAAGAAGAAGTTGACATCTGCTCCTATTTTGACGTTGCCATCAGGGTCTGGAGGTTTCACTATTTATAGTGATGCATCAGGAAAATGTTTGGGTTATGTTCTTCAGCAGAATAAAAAAGTGATTGCCTATGCATCAAGGCAATTACGTCCTCATGAAAATAACTATCCTACCAATAATTTGGAGTTGGCAACAGTCATCTTCGCTCTAAAGTTTTGAAAACATTATTTGTACGGAGAGCGCGTGGAGATCTTCACAGACCACAAAAGCTTAAAGTACATTTTCACGCAGAAGGAGTTGAACATGAGGCAGTGTCGGTGGTTGGAATTGATGAAGGATTTTGATATATCTTTGCAGTATCATCCTGGAAAAGCTAATATAGTTGTCGATGCTTTGAGTAGGTATCCGGTAGCTATGTTCTTGACACATGATCGATATTTGTTGGAGGACTTGGAGAGCTTGGGCATCGAGGTGATAGTTCCTGGTGGTGCTATACAGATGTGGGGATTGCAGATACATTCATATTTGATTGACAGGATCAAGGCAGCACTGTATGAGGATGTATCTCTGAGAAGTATCAGAGTTCAGGTGAGAGCAGGATTGGAGGATAATTTTACCATTGCTGAGGATGGATCTTTGAGGCATGGAGTTAGATTGTGTGTGCCTAGTAGGGAGCTGCATGAGGAGGTATTGCAGGAAGTGCATCGCTCTCAGTATTCTATACATCCAGGTGCCAACAAGATGTATCGGGATATGCGAGATAGTGTGTGGTGGTATGGCATAAAGAGGGAAGTGGCACAGTTTGTATCCAGATGCTTAGTGTGCTAGTAGGTGAAAGTTGAGAGGCAGAGGCCAGGAGATTTACTTCAGCCATTACCCATTCCAGAGTGGAAGTGGGAGCACATTACTATGGATTTTATATCCGAACTTCCAAGATCTCCAGGAGGGAAAGACGTAATTTGGGTCATCGTTGATAGGTTGACCAAGTTGGCCCACTTTTTGCCTTACAAGGTGGGTTTGTCTACGGAGAAGCTGGCATAGATGTATATAAGGCAGATCGTTAGGATACATGGAGTTTTCGTCAGCATAGTCTCGGATCGGGATAGTCGTTTTACTTCTCATTTCTGAAAGAGTTTACAGGAGAGTTTGGACACTTAGCTCAAGTTCAGTACTGCATATCATCCCCAGACAGATGGGCAATCAGAGAGGACTATTCAAACTCTCGAGGATATATTGTGCACTTGTGTACTAGATTTTGGGGGTTCTTGGGAGGATTATCTCCATTTGGTAGAGTTTACTTATAACAACAGTTACCAGGCTAGTATAGAGATGTCACCTTTTGAAGCTCTGTACGGTCGGAGGTATCATACTCCCTTGTCATGGGACGATGTTGGAGAGAGAGTTTTGCTTGGGCCAGAGATGGTTGTGGATGCAGCAGAGAAAGTTCATTTGATCAGAGACAGACTTCGTATGGCGTAGGACAGACAGCAGCATTGGGCCGATAGCCACCAGAGACCTTTGGAGTTTAAGATATAGTTTAGATTTTATTTTGTGCTTGTTATTGGTTATTTGTTATAGATTAAGTTCTTAAGGTGGTATTTTGTTCTAGGTGGATGGTTTGGTGTTTTTGAGGATTTCTCGGACACGAGACATGATTCGCTTTGGTGGAGACGGGAAGCTTAGTCCGCGATTCATCGAACCTTTTACTATTCTAGAGAGGGTCGGTGCAGTTGCTTATAGACTAGACTTACCACCTCCATTGGAGGGAGTGCACAACGTGTTTCATGTATCACAGTTGAGACAATACGTGGCAGATCCTAGTCATATATTGGATCACTCGAAGATAGAGCTGGGCCCTACTCTTAGCTATCCAGAGCAGCCAGTTGAGATTCTGGATCAGAGAGAGAAGTTGCTGAGGAACCAGACTATTCCTTTGGTATGCGTCGCATGGAGGTATCACTCTCCTGGGGAGTCTACCTGGGAGAGAGAGGATAAAATGCGAGAGCGTTATCCATATTTGTTTGTGCCTTGAGGTATATTCTTTCCTTTTATGTTATGTTCTTTCATAGTTAATTCTGTTCTTAGTTCTTTTGTTATGTTCTATTATTTTCTGGGGGTAGTTTTCGTCTTTGAATTTCGAGAACGAAATTATTTTAAGGAGGGTAGACTTGTCACTACCACATTTTCTAGAAAATAATATTTTAGTAATTTTATAATTAATTAAATATTGTGCATGATAATAATTATTTATTGTAGTATTTAATTATTTTTAGATGTTAGTTATTTATTTTGGACTTGTGTTAGCGGACCTAACTAGTTTAGTTTAGACCCATGGACCAACATAAATTAATTGTTAGATTTGAGCCAAATTAGAAAGCCCATTGTTAAAGAGATGGATTAAATTAATTAAACCATTAGACTAAAAGCTTTTCTTTTTAATTATTTCTTCATGAGAGGCCCTAAGGGGTATTTTTGATAATTCATAGTAGCTTGAGGAAGGGAAAAGGGTGCCGGCCTATTTAGAGAGGGAGAATCAATTTCTCTCTACTTTTTTTATTTGGAAACTAGATCTAGAATTTCCCTCAACCAAATTTCTTCATTTTTACTTCATTTTCCTACTAAATTTTATTCCAATTCCTTCCCAAATCACCATTGGAGACTATAGAAGCAAAGATCTAGAAGGAGAAAGCAAAGATCTACAAAGAGGAGCAAGGATCTACAAGTTGGAGGCCAATTTTATCACATTTAAAGGTTTTATTGGGAATCTATCTCCCAATAGGTACAATTCAGTTTTTCCCTTAATTTAGGTTCTAAATCTGAGATTTAACCATGGAAAATCAACCCATATGCATAGGCTACCCATAGGATTTGATTTTGTGTTCATAGGAGGCCTATTGAGAAAGTTATGGTACTTTTTGTGTCAATTTTGGAAGAATTTCGAGATTGATATTTGTTGTGTGTGTCAATTAGTCCTATAGATCAATTTGGCATGTGCTTGTGTGTTTGGGATAAGTATCGTGTCCATAATTGGGTACGTGTAGGTCGTATCCCAATAATTTGGTGATATGTGTTGATTTGGGGGTTTTTTTCTCCGACACGGGACTTTGTACATGTCACATTTTGACACGGACACGTCGAATTATTTTTGACTCTTCGTATTGTTCATAAATAATATATATGACTTGTTCATGTCCTTCGGGGTACGTTTGGATGTGTGGAGGACTCGTGTCACAAGCGTATCCTATATCTAGTGGGATACGGGGTGATACGATCCATGTAGTTGTGTAATTTAAATTGTAGATCTAGTTCTCTTGTCATTATGATCTAATATTATTATTATTATATATATATATATATATATATATATATATATTGTGGTGTAATTATATTTATGTAATATTGTGTCTTAGATCTATGTATATATATATATATATATATATTATAAGTGTATATATTGTTAGGTGGCTATTCTTCTAATTATAAGTATAATTATATATTAGTATGTATAGATATGCATATGTTCAATAGATAATTATATGCTGTTATAGTCCTATTTATATATATGTATGACATATTATTGTATGATTATGTATAGTTATATATATACATAATACTACGTATGTGTGTATGGTACCATGTATTTATTATGTACATATTTATTTTGCGGATAGCTATGTATATTTATGATACTATATGGTAATATAAAATATTGTATGTATATATATATATATATATATATATATATATATATATATATATATATATATATATATATATATATATATATATATATATATATATATATCCTATATGTATAAGCTATATGTATATGTAATTAAATATGGTGTTATGTATATATATATATATATATATATATATATATATATATATATTACTATTTATATATGTGTATGTGAGGGGTATGAGTATATGTATATTATATGTAATAGTTCCATGTATTAGGTGTAAGTATATATATATATATATATATATATATATATATATAATGGTTTTAGCGATAGCAGCAAAGGGTGACAGCAGCCGCGTCATAACAAGCAGCAGCAGCTGCTGTCACAGCAACAGCAGCAAAGGGTGACAACAGCCGCAGCTGTCACCAAAGCAGCATTAACAGCGGGAACATTCAGCAGCAGCGGCGACAATAGTTTAGCATGGCTGCAAACCGTCGCCAAAGCAGCAGCAGCAGCGGGAACAGTCAGCAGCAACAGCGACAGCAGATTTAGCAACGGGCAAAACTGTCACTAAAGGGGCAGCGTATCAGAGTATCAGGTTTCAGAGACTATTTTTAGTGACAGTTCACAGATTTCTATATAAATACTTATATAGATATAGATAGATATATATGTATATATTGGTATTTATTATATAAGTAAATGTATTCTTAAATTGCTAATTTCTTTGCAGTATAAGTATATTAGTATAGCATACGTATATTACGGGTAGTTAGTATAAACAAGTTTGGGGTATTACCTTGAGATACCAAGGTAAATACTAAGGTAATTGGAAATACCCAAGGTATTGGGTTTTGGGTATCAAGATTATGGTTTTTATGTTGTGATACCAAGTTGGTTCAAAACCAAGGTACCTCTTTGATGTTTGTCTTTAAGATTTTATTTAATAATATTGTTTTGGCATTGTATATGATTTTTACCTATGGATTTACGTATCTGGAGATACGGTATCCTAGTATTTAAGATATGGGTTATTATGACTTAGACTTTAGTATTTAAACCCAATATCCTTGTGTAGACTTTTACAACCTAGAATTAGGCAGTTGACCATAGTTGACCATAGTTGACTTATAGTTGACCCTAGTTTGACTTTTGACTTAGAATTGACTTGTTGACCTAGAAGTTGATTAGCTTGACTTATTTTCTTTTCGGGACCTTGTATTGATGTTGTATTCCTATCTAGGTCTTCGAGGCACCGTATCAGACATCTATGAGGCTATTCATTGGACTTCAGGTGATTATATTCTCTGATAGTTTCTCGTTTATGATACCCTCTATGTTCATTGTATCTAGTATAGATATCTATGTTTCTTGACACGGTGGTTACACGGATTGGTATATCCGGATCTCGTCATGAGATGCTATTTCTTGTATATGGTGTATCTTGTGCAAGTCTTGTTTCATTGATTATCTTGTGCATGTACAAACACTGATTCTCAGGGAGATTTGCTACCTTCCTAGAGAATCCCGTGCCATAGCATACCATGGTTGGATCTATTATACCAGTCGGGAGTGGGGAGTACTTTAGTGTAAATATGTGATCATACCCTCCTTGTTAATGTCTTGTTCCTTGTGAGTGCTGATCATACACCGCACGTATGATCAGCCAGGCCATTATACTCTTATGCAAGTTCCCAAGCCGATCACATGTTAAAGCTAGTACTCACACCCTTAGATATTAGTATTCTTGTTCATTGTCATATTGTTCATTCTTGTATTTATTCTAGTATTTCCTTATTATGTATCCCTTGTATCTATTGTGCATCTTGTATATTCACATATATTTACTGTTACATAGTTTTTATCATTGATTAGAACTAGTGTTAGAGATGTACTATGCTCCTTTCCTGACTGGATATTTTTTTTCCAGATGACACTGAGGACTGGTACCCTACACTTTATGGACCTCAGGATATTGTGGGTCTAGAGTCTGAGACCCTGGCTTAGGAGGGACTTATCCCAACTGAGATAGTTGACCCGGGTTTAGTAGCTTCTTAGTATTTCTTTTGTACTGGATTTGTCTCCAGCTATTTTGTTAGTATTCTTTCAGACTCATTAATGTATTATTTTAGACTCATGAGTTGTATGTGACTTTCTATTCTTTTATCTGATTCGTGCTCATTTTCATCTTAGTTCTGTGATTGAGTATATTGCTATTGTTGGTGGTTTATTATATTGCTAGATAGATTACCCAGACAGCGTTATACCGTCGGTTCTGCGGCGTATGCTGGGCGTTGTTTCCAACTTGTACTCTCACACCGGGTGCGGGTCGTGACACCAAGGGAGGCAACATCGAGGAGCCCAACAGGGCCAAGGACAAGCTTTCACTTTATCTTTGGAGGAGGCTTTGGTATCTGGCAACATGGTGGTAGGTAATAGCTCTGTCGTATCTTATCCTGCAGTAGTATTATTTGATTCAGGTGTATCTTATTTATTTATATCTGCATGATTCATAATATGCATTGGATTGGAGTTTGAGATATTACCAGAGAGGTTGAATATACTCACTGGTAATGGGCTTGTAGTAGTTAGTAGAATATGTATAGCGTGTCCGATCGTAATGTGCAAGCATTCACTACCAGCACGGTTGATCGATTTTTCTATGGATAACTTGACGTTATCTTAGGCATGGACTAGTTGAGAGACAGTTATGCTACGATAGATTGCCATAAGGGTAAAGTATTATTTAGTATCCCGGACATGAAAGGTTTTACCTTTGACAGATCTGTGGGAGACCAGCATGAAGAGAGGATCGTAGCGATAGTGATAGCAGAAGAATAAATTCTCGAGATAGTTAAGGAGTTCTTAGACATCTTCTCAGAAGAACTACCAGGGTTACCCCCAGTAAGAGATATTGAGTTTTGTATAGAGTTGACCCTGGAGCAGGGGCAATATCTTATAAAGTTTTCCAAATGGCACTATCAGAACTAGACCAACTGTACCAATACATAGAAGAGCTGAAGGAAAAGAAGTTAATTCAAGCCCGTGGATCACCTTGGGGAGCGCCAGTGGTCCTAATAAAGAAGAAGGATGGGTTATCATAGTTATATATCGATTATAGACAATTAAATGCAGTAACAGTGAAGAACAAGTATCCATTACCAAGAATCGATAAATTATTTGACCAATTGAGCAAGGCCAAGGTTTTCTCCAAGATCGATCTTCGATCAGGGTATCGTTAAGTAAGAGTTCGGGAGCAAGACATACCCAAGACAACATTTAGGTCACGATATGGGCATTATGAATTCGTAGTTATGCCATTCGGACTGACTAATGCTCCAGCGATATTTATGGATTTGATGAACCATATTTTTATGCCGTATCTAGATCAGTTCGTGGTAGTTTTCATAGACGACATTCTTGTTTATTCTAGTAACAAAGAAGAACATGAGGAACATCTTCGGAAGGTCTTAAAATTTTGAGGGAACATCAGTTGTATGCAAATATCAGTAAGTATAAGTTTTGGTTGGGTCATGTGTCATTCTTGGGTCACATCATCTATAGAGCAGGAGTAGCAGTAGATCCGAAGAAGGTTAACACCGTAGAGAGCTGGCCAGTTCCTAAGATACTAGCTGAAGTGCGTAGTTTCCTGGGATTGGCAGGGTACTACAGAAAGTTCGTTGCAGACTTTACAAGAATTTTAGTACCGCTGACTCGATTGACGTGCAAGAAAACTAAGTTTGATTGGTCAGCAAAATGCCAAATATTATTTGAATAATTAAAGAAGAGATTAATTTTAGCTCCGATTCACACGCTTCATATGGGTTCTGGATGGTTTATAGTGTATTATGAAACGTTAGGCAAAGGACTTGGGTGTGTATTGATGCAACATGGAATAGTGATAGCTTATGCATTACGACAACTTTGAGATCATGAGAAGAATTATCTGACTCACGATTTAGAGTTAGCGGCAGTTGTATTTGCACTCAAGCTATGGAGGCATTACTTGGATGACGATTGGGTAGAAATATTTACGGATCATAAGAGCTTAAAGTATGTAATCACCCAGAAGAACTTGAATATGAGGTAGAGAAGGTGGCTAGAATTAATAAAGGACTATAATGTAGAACTTCAGTACCATCCAGGCAAGACAAATATGGTAGCAGATGCTCTTAGCAGGAGAGGTAGTACATTTATGTAGACATCGCAGCGGCATATCTTAGAAGATCTTAGATAGATGGATGTCAAGATAGTACTTCCGCAAGACGTAGAAGTATTGGCTAGTTTACAGGTACAATCTACCATTATAGAGAGGATTAAGGCAACTCAAGTAGAGGATCCGAAAGTTTAAAAGCTTTGGACGAAATGTGATTGGTCTCAGGAAAGAGTTGACGATTCATGAAGATAGAACTCTTAGGTTTGGAAATCGTCTCTGTGTACCAAGTAGAGATATCCGACAAGAAGTAATGACCGAGGCGCACAGTTCCCAGTATTCAATTCATCCAGGAGGTACCAAGATGTATGAAGACATCAAAAAACATTTCTGGTAGAACATGATGAAGAGGGAGATATCATGATACGTTTCTCGAAGTTTGGTATGTAATCAAGTGAAGGCTGACCATCAGAGACTAGCAGGATTATTGTAGCCATTTCCTGTTCCGGAGTAGAAATGGAAACATATTACTATAGGCTTTGTGACTGGTTTACCTAGATCCCCGACTGGTCATGATGTAGTTTGGGTAATAGTAGATCGTCTCACAAAAGAATCTCACTTTCTATCTTTTCTAGTAGGGCAATCCACAGAGCAGTTAGTGGAGATGTACATACGACAGATAGCAAGACAGCACGACATCCCAGTGAGTATCATATCAGATTGAGACACTCGGTTTACTTTAAATTTTTAGAAGAGCTTGTACCAGAGTTTGGGTGCCAAGTTGAGATTCAGTACCGTCTACCATCTTCAAACGGACGAGCAATCAGAGAGAACCATCCAGACCTTGGAAGATATCCTTCGAGCTTATACTTTAGATTTTAGAGGGTCTTGGGAAGATCACCTTTATCTCGTTGAGTTCTCATACAATAACAGTTACCAAGCAAGTATTCAGATGGCACCCTTTGAAGCATTATATGGGAGAAAGTATAGATCAACATTGGCATGGGACGATATAGGTGAGCAAAAGATGTTAGTCCCAGAGATGAACATGCAGATAGTAAAAGTTCTCAAGCAAATCAGAGAGCAACTTCGGGTTGCGCAAGATAGGCATTGCAATTAGGCAAATCAGCATTGTAAGCCTTTAGAGTTTTGTGTCGGCGACCATGTGTTCTTGCGGATTTTGCCAACCCGTAGAGTCATTAGATTCGTGGTTCACGGGAAGCTTAGTCCACGATAAGTCGGTCTGTTCGATATTTTCAAGCGGGTGGGTGATGTTGCTTATCGTCTTGCCCTTTCGCCTTCTCTATGTGAGGTGCACGATATATTTTATATGTCTCAATTGTGTAGGTATGTCCCAAATTAGAATCATATTCTCGACCATTCTGAGCTAGTTGTTGGTACCGACTTGTCTTACGAGGAGCAACCCGTATCTATTTTGGATCGAAGGAAGAAGGTGCTCAAGAATCGGACTATCCATCTTGTCCGGGTTGCTTGGAGTCATCACCCTTTGGGAGAGTCGATGTGGGAGCACGAGGATGATATTCGGTCTTGGTATCCGTACCTGCTCAACACGAAAGGTATATTCGTTCTTATGTCTTCGTATCTTGAATCTCATGATTCGTTTATCCATGCTATGTGACACTATTTTCTTTATTATATGCTTGAATTTAATTGTACGAGCTTGTAGTTAGCATAGTGCTTGTTCTGATTTCTCTAGCTAGCCTTGGGTTTGAATTTCGAGGATAAAATTTTTCTAAGGTGGGTAGAGATTTTACTCCACGTTCCCGATATACGTTTTTGGAACATATTAGTTTTCCTGCTTATATTAATTGTTGCTTGCATATTAATTAGGTTGCATGTCATGGAGCCTAGACCCATTCTTTGGTTCAATTAGACTCATGGTTTAATTATTGAGTTGGTTTGGTCATGAGTTGAACCCATGGTCTAAACCTCAAACTCTAGCTATATAAGCTAACTTATTTCTCTCTCTTCCCTCATTCTTTATTTTTTTCCTTTTTTTTATTTATAGGCAAGTACACCTTGCAATATATGGAGAAATCTCTTGATTTTTGATTCTTGCTCTTTTTTTGCATTTTATTAGTCTAATATGTGTGTATGATGATTATAAACACTTTTATTACTTGGATTATTCGATTTTAATGGGTAGGTTTGAGTAGATCTATATTTGAAGTTTAGAGTTTTTTATGGGTTTCTTGATTTTTGTTGGTTTTGATCTACTAAAATATGGTATTTTCGAAAAATAGTTTTTGGATGGATGGAACACTTTATTTCGAATATTTTGACTTTTGGTTCACTTGATTCGAAGTTAAAATAAATTTTTTATGAAGAACATTATTTTGGTTTTGGGAGCTTTCTGCCATGGCAGAACCTGCTGTTGGAGGATATGACTTCCTATGCGGCCTGAGTTTATGCGACTCGTGTGACCCATGCGGTCTGAGCTCATACGACCTGACTCATCTATGCGGTCTAAGCTCATACGGCCTGACTCGTGTGACCCATGCGGTCTGAGCTTATGCGACCTGACTCATGCGATCCATGCGGCCTTAGCTCATGCGGCCCGACTTATGTGACCCATGAGGCCTAAGCTCATACGGCCCGACTCATGTGACCCATGCGGCCTAAGATCATGTGGCCCGACTCATGTGACCTATGTTGCCTGACTCATGCATCCTGACTCATGTGACCCATGCGGCTCAAGTGACTCATGAGACCCATGTGGCCATGCTGCCCGACTTCCTATGTGGAAACAACCTCTATGCGGCACCTGTCATATGCGACACTGACTCTATACATCCCTAACCCTATGCGGCCATATATGCATGATTAGTAATTTTTCTAGGTTTAATGCTTTATTGGATTTTTGTGATTCTAAGTGTGGGATGAATGCATAAGAACTGAGTGACCATGTGTTAAACTTGACAATATGCTTGACCCTACTATGAATAGAGATAGACCATGTGGCTAAGTGACTATGACTACCTATGTGCCTGACTCGACCTACGTATTGCTACGTGCTAAAACTCATATAATTTACCAATGATTGGTAACTTGACTCAACTATTGGTATCCGTGCTGATACACTTACTAAGTGCTATGTGTTCCTACGTGGTAAGTGTTTCTACATAATTATGTTACATGTTTTACACCGAGGTATGCCTACGTTCTAAGCGACATATGATGTAATAAAGTCCTCCAGCATGGGGATGATAGTTGGTCAATAACCAAGCATGTCTAGAGTTTGTTGACTGTTGCATCACTCTGGGGTGAATCCAAGTTGAACAACAAAGTGATAAAGTAGATTCGTATCTAGCATGTACGTACTACGGTACGACATATAAGGGGAGTAACATGTGACCACACCATGTGATTCCAGCTAACTGTAGGGTCAACTAGGCAACTAAAATATGTAGAGCATTAGGAGGGACAAAATCCTGAGATCGTGCTTAACTAGCCACCCTCAATCATTATATGGGGATTGAAGGCTGGCCCCTATGGATATTATTTAAATTCTCATTAGTAGATGTCAATATCCGACTATTATATTATACTATGTATTCTATGCGATCTTAGCACGGTGGCTTTACGAGGGACCGGTGCGTACTACTATATGCTATACGACAATTCTTGTCTCGGCTAGCCCCTGCTAGAACATGGTCAATCTGAGAATTCTTATTATATGCACAAAACCTCTGGGATAACCTACACTCCATCTAGTAAGTCATACAAGTGATTGATCGATTATGTAACTGAGCTTGTTTGTGTATTGTATTATATATCAAATAGTCTAGGGACATGGTCTATCATGGTGCGATGGTCTAACCCTTATCCTTGTTTGGTTGTAGGGTTAGATTATTGTGTCACGATAGGCTATGAATCGAAACTATGAGCCATAACCATATATCTATTTCATAACCTGATTTTATTTCTTCATTCGTGCTTCCTTTGTGGTACTTGCTATTTGGGGTCTAATGCCACTGGTTTTGTATGGCCAGGTTTAGAGCCAGCATCCGAGGATCAAGTGTACTTTCCTCAGAACCATGATGCGCACCAGGCGGATGGCCACTGAGAAAAACGAGTGGGTCTCTTCTTCCCTG
The DNA here is from genome assembly GCA_036927795.1 of Iris macrosiphon. Lineage (NCBI taxonomy): Eukaryota > Viridiplantae > Streptophyta > Magnoliopsida > Asparagales > Iridaceae > Iris > Iris macrosiphon. Next base: position 28,716,795 of record JAYESA010000010.1, read on the forward strand.
CTCATTATTGTATACTTTACTTATTTTGGGCGTTTAGCCACCGACACTTGTTAGCCGTGAATCTGGACATTTAGTTTTTCTACATGATCATAATTAATCAGACTGTAGCTGATCATGGTCATGTACTTTTGATACTCTGCCAGATTTCTTATTTTGTATAGCTACTTTTCATAATATCGTGGCAGAGAGTTTGGGACGCCTTACTTTCTTGTCATATATGTTCTATGTTTATTGTTCTTACTTGACTGTTTGAGATAATAGATGTTTTGTGTGACCCTAAGTGACTTACTTGTAGTATGCACTCCCTTGTCTCGTTACAGCCGTGACCATTGTATGACGTTCTATACCTTGTACGAGGAAGCTGGCCATATCCGTCTCCATATTCTGGTACTGGGACGTGACACGTATTTATTTCCATACTACCAATCTAAGTCCAATTGGACCTAATTGGTCTCATGACACACTTGATACATCAATCTCATAATTTCTCCTAATTGTGCACAAAAATCTATGTAGAAGTCACATTTGTGTCAATTGGGCCTAGTTCTTCATCTTAAGGGTAGCCCTAAGCCAAAAAAGGATTTCTAATGATCAAATGCATGAATTAGAGTCTAGAATGAAAGAAAAATTCAGAAATATACCTACCGGGGAATAAATTCCTAATTAATTGCTCAAATGGACATGATTCGGACACAAGCTCCTTGCCAATTTCTTCTTTTCCAAGTGTTTATTGCAATCTAAGTTCCAATGCTCCTTAATTGGTAAAAATAAGAGGGAATGAAAGTAAATTAAGAGAATTTGGTGGAGGGATTAGTCAATTTGGGGAAGAATACAATTGGGGATCTAAAAAAAATAGAGAATGAAGAGGAGAGAGAGAGTGTTCCCCCTCATATAGTGGCCAGTCCTTTGCCCCTCTCCCAAGCAACTATAAAAAGTCCCAAATGCCCCCCACTAGTTGTTATGTAGGTAATTAATTAGGAGGGACATATTAGAAATCGTCTAATTCTAATAAAAGTTTAATTAAATTACCTAATTAATGAAGAGGGTTGAGTCTATGGGCCTAGCCCAAAATATTGGGTTCAAATGTAATGACAAGTCTAATTAGGTCCACTAGGGTCAAGTCTAATAAATAGGCTAGTCCACTAACCATTAATAAACAAATAGCATAACACATAATAAATAACTAGTCGCACCATATATAAATATTTAATCACTAATTATAAAATATGTTAGATGACAAAAATACCCTCATTTAGAAATATGGTTGTGACAACAGTGTTGACTGTCGATAGTGAGCGCACACTCTCATAACCTCTCCTAAACTTTATAACTAGAAACACGGGCAGCGGCTACCTGAAGAACAGACATACACAAACAGATAGAGAGAGAAAGGGAGCTAGAATTCTCAAGTCTTTGAAATTCAAGAGCAGAATGAGAAAAATAGAAGCTTCTTGTATCGTTGTGCTAGAGCTTTTTTATTGTTCAACTCTCCAAGTTATTCGCAACAATATTCAAGTCTTTGAAATTCAAGAGCAGAGTGAGAGAAATAGAAGCTTATTGTGCTGTTGTGCCAGAGCTTTCTTATTATTTAACTCTCCAAGTTGTTCATAGCATTCCCTATATTTCTATGTTATCGTGTGTATTTCTTTATCGTCGGGTGGTCCAAGGAGTAAAGTGATCGTCCGCAGATCAGATCTCTACAGCTATACTTCTCCAGATACAATTATACGTAGATTCTTGTTTAGGATCTTTTTTTGTACTTTTTTTTTTCTTTTCAACAGTTTGTAACACAAATATTTCATATAAACTTTTTCTCGCAAACAACGTCTTCGACCTGGCTCTGTGGAATGCTCGAACAAACTCGAATCGGTAAGTATTTGAATCACTATGCTTGATTTCTAGTATTACGATATACTCCCCTTGGTTTCTTGTTTGAATTTACTGAATTCGATCTTTGGGAAGTTCAATTAGAACCCTAAATTCTTTTCTCGATTCGTGCACACCAGGTGCTCAACATGGGTTCCCAAGGAGTTTTGATACTCCAATTGGTAGGAATTGGACATGTGAGGTTGGTGTTAGCAAGTATCAGATATGAGTGTGGATTTTGGTTGTAGACAGGTATAATTCTCTTCTCACTTCTTGAATTTATCCTATAATTGAATATCGGGTGACGACACAATTTTTATTAACAGTAAACTTTATGATACTAAGATTGTGTCCAATTGACTCATTAAGTATACTAGAGCTAGTATTGGATCGACACAAGGATTCGTAGTAGTGGACACAGAGGGAATTTAGTTTGGATTCAAACTGATAGAGGGAAAGGGTTTTTTTTCTCTTACCTTTGAAATGAAAATGCTAGCGGGATGGTTCCAAGCTATAGCTGAGGATGGTGTCATAACCAATTGACAGGTTTGTGGCTTTTGGTCCATAGTCCAGTAAGTGTTAGACCAGGGTTGTCCATTGTAACAGTGTTAAAGTTAGTATACTGTAGTAGTGTTGGTATATTGTTAAGTTAGTTGGTTTAAGGACTTTAGAAATAGATAGCTAAAAGAGTATTTATGGTTTACAGCTCACGAGGTGTGGACTTCACGACTTTCTGGACTTTCAGGCAAGTACACTTTTTCTCTCCATTTACAGTATCTTATTTCTCATATTGATTGCATATTTTATCATTGCTATTGATTGTCTTAATTGAGTTGGGAGGGTAACACGAGTCATAGCATATGGTTTCATTAGCCGGACGATGATTGACGGCTAGCACTTTATGTGCCTTACGTCCAAATTGATTGACTACTAACATTAATTAGTGTCTTACTATATAATTGATTGATAGCACTAATTAATGTCTTACTCATAATTGATTGACTGCTAGCACATTTAGTGCCTTATACCGATTAGCCCCTGCATGCTGTGGTTAGTATCTATTTGCATTATTCTCACTTAGTGCGGTGCATATGAATTTATTGCATTGGCCACACACTTATTTTCTGTTAACACCTATTATTTATATATTTTATGATATTATGACTGGTGTTGGATTATGTGTTAATTTGCTCCATCCTGATTGGATAACCGTGGCATGTGAGGATGGTGACGAGATATACCCTAGCTATTATGGTCCCGTAGAGGACGTAGTAATAGAGGCTGATTGGATAACCGTGGCATGTGTTGGATTATGTGTTAATTTGCTCCATCCTGATTGGACTTCTAGTCTAGTTTCATTGTGGTTTTGTACATGTTGTGATACTATCGTGTTGTTGAGGATTTTAGTTGCCTTTATCATTTGCCAAATTTATTCCCGACTATTCATTATAAAATCACATGTAATAATAAAATAATAGAAATTGTGGTGATTGTTAGTATAAGGGAACATTAGTAATAATGTGATGGGAAAGAATTGATAAATATAAATGGATAAAACTAAGGTTTAGAACAGCTTATTATCGCTGTGTCTACAACGTAGCCTGGACGTGTCCGACTTATATTCGATTATTCGGGTGTGGGGCATGAAAGTTATCCTTTGGGATGTAGCCAACATCTCAGGGTTACCTATTACGGTATGATAGTTTATTACGTAATATCTTAACTGATACCTTGATTTAAGTAATGTATTATAATATTCTAAATTAATATTGCAGATGATCCTATATATTTTTTAGAACGATTAGATAAAAATGGTCTGATTCAACGGTATCTTGGTGTGTCTGCTCCGACCGAACTGGCACAGAAGAATAGATCAGATGTCAACATAACCTGGCTAAGGAATAACTTTATGTATCTTGACCATACATCTGATGGTCCGGTGACCGTTGATAAAAATCGGGTATAAAATTTAACCATTTATTTAACTATTTATTTTAGATTAAAATGGATATTGTAGTTTGACTCACTAGTAATAATTTAATATTTTAGATTATTTGTTGCATAAGAGCATATTTACTTGCTTTATGTGGTTTATTTTTTTTTCAAACAGAACTGGCTGCAAAGTAAGTGCTCATTTTCTACCATTTTTTTAAATTTGCAAGAACGTACTCGACAAGCATGGGGAGTAGCGGTATTGGCATTTTTGTATACCGCCTTGACAGAGTTTGTCAAAACGACATTAGATATGTGTACCACAAATCTGTGTGGATGCATGATTCTACTACAAGTATTCGTCACAATAACATTATTCAATTATCTTGTTATTATATTCTTCTTAGACCTGTTACACAAATACCACTGGATGCCTGATAATGATATTAGGTATGGTCCTACAAATATTTTTGTATCGGTAGACCAGTTACTGGTATCAATCATAAAATCAGTATCTTTTCGGTAGCTAATGTGAGATTTTCTGGCTATAACTGGCTATAAGCAATTCCGGTATCCAAGCGACACCTGATAAATTTGGACCTCTCCGTCGTGAGGGACACACTTCCAGTACGCCATCGAGTATTGTATTTACCTGTAAATTACTATACCTGATATAATCTATTCTATGTATTATTATGTTTGGATAACCTAAAAAGTCTGCAGGGCATGTGGTTGTATGAAATCTCAAATTGTATGTGTTAGTAACTAGGACTATAATAACCCTAGTTATCTAATGATAGCAAGCCGTAGGGTATGATTGGCCATTGTAGAAGCATAAAAAAGTGCCTCTTGAAGATGGCACAGTTTTCTATAAATAAACTTAGTAGGAGAAAAATGGCGCACTTTCACTTTATTTCAAAGGATGGCACACTTTCAAGCTATTTTTGTCAACAAAGATAGACGCACAAATCGTATGTCTATTTTTTCCCTAAATATTAAATACAACGAATCTGACTGCCGAACAACAGTCGAGGAGTCAGAAGTCATCATTATAACTGAGTTGAAGCGCGCAGACCCAGGTTGTCGTTTAGCGACCCACACTACCAGAATAACACATATTAACGACGTCCAAACACGTCGCTAATATGTAAACTAACGTCGCTAAAATAATTTGGCGACATAATTAGCAATATTTTTACGTTTGTCGCATATTACATGGTCGTTGACAACAAAAATGTCTCTAGTCGTTATTGTAGCGACGTACGTTTACGACGAGAAAACGTCACAAAATATACGACGATTAGCGACGTGTCGTCGTTAAATTAGCATCGTAAGATTTGGTCGCAATACGTCGCTATATTAGCGACATTATGAGCGACATTTTGCTACAACAATACTGACATGACAAGTTTTGCCATGTCAGTATGTTAGCGATGTGTAGCGACGTACAAACGACACCTATGGTACCAGGTAGCGACGTTTCGATACTTGTTAGCAACGTAACTGTATGTCGTTGAACGTCGTAAAATATCGCTAAATTAAATTTCTTTTTAAAATAGGGTACAGTTTGTAAAATATTTTCCAACAAAACTCTACCTACAGTTATAAAATTATAGTTTATATAAATAGACCCGGAGCAACCATCCGTTGAATTTTCTGGGTTCGTCGACCGCTTCGGTGGAACATCAACACCGATAAATTTATATACAGTTAATATAAATAATAAACTAAACTCACATAGAAAGAAATCTACAAAGTTATATTAAACTAAATATGTCTCAAAAAGTAGATAAATAAATTTAAAATAAGTGTCATATGCGTCTCAGAATGTAATAAAAAGTATAAAATAAATCCATCAAAGACCCTAGAATGGGCTAATACACACTAAAACCTGTCCAAAAAGGGACTACTACTGATCAGGAGGAGCACCGTCGCACATCTGGGATAGAAGAAACTCATACTACTCATGTGAAAGCGTCACCGGTACCGATAGAGGAGGCAGTGATGGAGTCAGTGTCAATGTCGGCAGACTAGGAGGACGTATCTGCTTAAATGCTAGCAATCCAGCATTATAATCCATGGCAGATACCACCCTCAAAGTGTTCTCTGCTACCGACCGACTCAACAAATCCTGCGCCACAAGTATCCTCGCAAGTGAGTCACTCATGGCCGTATGAGACCCCTCCAGCTCCGTCTGTCTGTATTCCTTAGACGAGGCTAGAGTTGCCAAGATGCGCTCTGTCGTCTGGCTCTTAGTCCTGAGCTCCATAAGGTTGTGATATCTCGTCTGGCTCAGTCCTGAGCTCCATAAGGCTATGCTCGAGCGAATCAAAATGTAGGGTAATCGTCGCATCATCCGTCTGCTGGTGCAGACTGTGGCCGCTCTGTAATTCTCCGCAACAACTCGTCATGCAGGTCAGCAATCTGATGGTCAACGATCTCATGGGCTTGTACCGACTCCTGCAAAGGCTGCGAGGAATGCACACTGACAGAGAAGGCCCTGGAGGACTGTATCGCAACAAAGGTGTCATAGGATCCCGTACCGTAGTACGTACCCCTCTGAAGACCACCAATGGCGGTAATCCAGAGCTCGTCCGTCGATGGAGCTGTAGAGGGCTGCGAGGAAGTACCAGCCCCTCCCTCTGCAGGTGCACTAACAGTCGTCTGCTCACTTAGTTTAAGATACTCGTCCTAGAAAAGTGGTTGCTAACGTCTAAGTTACTTATTACTAACTATATAGATATCTATTTACATATTTTTTAAATTATATTAAAACTAACACAGGATAGTAAAACGTACATAGGTTTACGTGGTCTTCTCATCAATGAGCTTTTCGTCCTTCTGATGGGTGGCCAGGAAGACAGTCACCATGTTGGCGTTCTCACCCTTCTATACCTGTTAAAAATTATATTATTTTTTATTAAAATTAAATATCTTATCCTACTATCATTAAAATAATATATATTTAATAGTAAACAACAAAAATGTTCTGTCATAGGAATTGAACTACCACACCACTTTTCTGCCTTTGACCTAGCCGCCTTTGCCTTCTCCGACCTTTCCTTGTTCCTGGGTTTGTCGAATCTCGCCTTCATCGCAGTCCACTACTCAGGCATGATCCAACCCTGGATCGGTTGTCCGGAGCGATCACGAGCCTTCTGGTCATCTATCGTATCATGGATCAGCTTGGCGGCGATGGCAGAAAACTGCTCCTCAATCTTCTCAGCCCGGTGTGGTGGATAGAAATAGATTTTCTACAAGAAGTAAAATAGATAGTTACATAATATGCATAAATAATTATTGATATTAAAAGTAAATATATTTTTACCTTGAAGTGGACAAACCGGAATGCATTCCTATCTTCATGAGCATTTGAGTAGTTGATCCAAGGCCCACCATAGTTCTGTCTCAAAAAATGCCCCAGCTCTCTCTTTACCGTCGAGGGACAATATATATACAATGATAATTAAATTCATAAATATATAGATATAATTATTTGGAAAATGTTAACTATTTAACTTACTTGCTAGGCCCGTCCCTCCAAATCTCTATCCACGTCTCGTCCGGAGGCGTGCATTGAGGATCACTCTGATCATACGCAGACGGAGTCGGCTCAACCTCCTCCATCTGCTCCTTTGTCTCCATGGTGTCGTCAGCAAGAGGAAGGTTGGACGGGGGAGAAGACTCAGGCCTAGAACTTCTCATCCCAGGAGTACTACCACGTACCATCGACGGAGTCAGAGATGTAACTGGTCGATACACTGGAGTACTCTATGACGAGGATCTGGAACAAGTAGTCGGTACCGGAGAAGAACTCCATCTAGAAGATCTACCTCCGAATGATCTGCGTCGTCCTGTCATACCTGATAGTAACATATGATGATAAAATATCGACACGATCATAGTCATAACTTGACACTCTAAACTATTTGGCAACATAAATATACATATAACCAAATGTGACACATAGGGCCTGTCATACACATATAACCAAATGCAACACAAATACACAAATACACACATGCAACACTATTTTTGAATAAAAGTATGTCTGTGTCGGTGTATCGTGTCAGTATGTGTGTGTCATGTTAGTGTGAGTGAGTCTTGTGTCTGTGTTTGTGTCTATGTCATATCTCACAGTATTAATAGAATTGTACAGTAAATAATTAGTAGTATCACAAGTCTAAATGGATAGTACATTCTACAGTCAAAATGTAATACATGTCACAAGTCAAAATGGATTTATTTTATTTTCAATCATCTTTAGAAAATTTATCTTCTTCGTCTTCCTCGTCCTCCTCTTCCTCTTCCTCCTCATCTTCACTTTCATTTTCATCTTCATCTTCATCTTCGGATAATTCTACCTTTTCTACATTATTAGTTATGTAATAGGTAACTTCTGTTGAGTCCACATCTTCGAATAATTATACGGAGTAACGATCACAGGCCAACACGAATACTAGGAGCCCGAAAGTTCGAATAGAATAAAATCATCAGAGGAGAGCACCAAACTGATATTATGTGGATCTAAAGCAAAATCTGGATACTCTCGATCAAAGTGCTTCCATGCTTCTCTATCAGATGGATGATCCATCACTCCTTCGATCTATTTTTACCTGTGCCAACTCATGTTTTCTGCAGTCTCCTTCACCATAAATAACCTCTGCAACCGCGGCATCAAAGGCAAGTAGTGCATCAAATCGGTAGGCTTTCTTGCACCGACAGACCTTCCTCTACCAGTGGCCTTGTAGCGATCAGCACCACATAATCTGTATGCTTCTTCATCCTTGTCATCTTTGTAGTACAACATACACCCGTTGTGACATGTATCAATTTTCTCGTATCCCATCAAGAGCGATCTCACCATCCTTTTAGATCGGTAAAAGTTTTTAGGCTACTTAGCACCCTCCGACAAGATCTCTATAATTAACTCCATCAGTCGGTTGTAGCATTCTTGTGACATATTAAAATTGAAATTGATGCTCAATAATCTTATAGCCACCTCCAACGGTAAATGATCCTCACAACCAGGATATAATGGAGTCCTTGCATTCTCCAGTAACTCCATAAACTTGATAGCATCGGCATTCAGTGCCTCCTCAACTGCATCATGATTATCCGGATTGAAACTAGGTCCGACAGCATCAAAAACTATATTCATGCACCCGTCGTCATAATCAGCATGGTCGTGGATATCTATATATGGCTCCACATAAGGCTCTGGCTTCGATGCTAAAGACACAAGTTCTCCATGAGAGGTCTAATGATAGTAATTCGAAAACCCCTCGAGTACAAATGATATGTCATATCTACTTGTAGAAGTATGAAAAATACGCTGCAGAAATTATACGCAATATGCATGAAGCACGCGTAAAACAGTATTTTCAGTGCTATGCAGCACTTCAGAGCCATTGGCGTACAACAAAGCTTCAACGCTGTTCAGCGTAAAAAGGGGTTGCTACATCGCCACTTCAGCGTAAAACCTATCTTCTTTTAATGCAGTATGGAAGTGTACGAGAAATGCTTCGTATTCCTCGAATGAACCTGTCAGACAGTACAATGAACCTGACTCCTGATAAAGATACTGCACGACGATCGAGGACGGCTGTAATGATGATTCTACACAGAGTTCCAGACTGTCGTTTAGTGACAAAGCCTTGATTTAAGTCGTCGTTTATGCAGTCAAGGAATACGCTGCCTAGTTTTACACAGGCAGGCATGAGCTTTTACGCTCAACATGAGACAAAGCTGACCGCCACGTCAAAAGCTGCTCTTCGTACAGAATTCGAGACGCGTCTCTACAATTAATGCGCGAGATGGGGGCAGATCTCTGCATTAAATGCACGAGATTTGGTTCTACTTTTAATGACTGGGAGAGCTATAATTAGGGCTAATACGTCCACATCATCATCCCTGCACATTATGCCATCAGGCTATTTTCAGCTATAGGAGTACGCCGTTTGCTATCTCCTCGAAATATGTCGACATGGCTATTTTCAGCTATAGGAGTACGTCGTATGCTATCTCCTCGAAATACGCCAACTCAGGCTATATTTGCAAAGGTATGTGAGAAGACTATTCGGCTCAGAATACGCTCAAAACTCCAGTCAACAGCCAACTTGACAGCTATTTGGCTTCTACGCCAACATGTCAGCTATTGGGCTTCTATGCCTACTGGGCTTCTACGCCTATTTGGCTTCTATGCCAACTTGACAGCTATTTAGCTTCTACGCCAACATGTCAGCTATTGGACTTCTACGCCTACTGGGCTTCTACGCCTAGTTGGCTTCTATGCCAACTTGACAACTACTTGGCCTCTACGCCTTCTCAGGCTTCTAGGCCTACATGACAGCTATTTGGCTTTTACGCCATCAGAACATCTGCTCGGCTTCTACGCCTTCGAGACAGCTATTTGGCTTCTACGCCAAGGTGACAGTTATTGGCTTCTACGCCAATCTTTTCTACGCGAGGGGCAGTTACCTACGTGGCTCGCATGCCGTGATCTTCGCAGCAGTTATACGCATTACCTCTTAATCGGACACGCATCACACGCTCATTCAAAAGATCATTTATATGTGGGTGGCAGTTATTATAACCGCCGCGTAAAAAGTGCTATACTTTCCATTGTTCGGCTTCTACGCTGACTGGACGGTTACTGTCACTAAACTCTATAAATTGAGACCTCTGGCCACGGAGGTCAAAGGTCGAAGATTTTTGTCGAAAGGTCGAGAATTTTTGGAGAGGATCGGATTTTATCTGTTGAGAGAGAAGATCCTAGAGCACAGACAGAGGGGAGTGATTGACGACTTTGGCATCGAGCATCCAATCCCTCTTGCGATTTTTGAAGCTTCTCCTTCTTGTACAGCACTTCTTCGTCATCGTGTGGTCCAAGGGATAAAGTGATCGACTGCAGATCAGACTCCTATAGCAATATTTACCCAGATTTAAATTTTATACTTGATATCCTCGTACATGATTAATTGTACTTCTTGTTTGTAAACCTAAGAAAGGGTTTCATATAAACCTGTTTTCATTTCTTTCGTTTATTATCAAACACAAGATGGCGACTCTGCTGGGGACCAGTTTCTCTTCTGATGAGAAGGTCATTGCTCAACACGATGCTGTATCCGTTGGAGCAACGAAGAAGACTCTGGTCATCCAATTCGACCAGTCCACTTATGAAGATATGCTTCGTGCAGGGGGTAGCTCTCGTCCCTTCTCTGTCCAAGATAATAGGAAGTGGCGTAAAGTATGGATGCCCCGGACATCCTATACCCTTCCTATAGGCTCTCTCTCTCCAACCAACGAGGTTGTAGCATCGCTCCCTCCGTGCCTTGTGCGTAAAACTCAGTCTCCCATCGCTGACGTGGCAGACAAAGTTTCTGGCAATGCCTTGGCGCCAATCCAGAAGTCCACTCCGCGCCTTGAGCGTAAAACTCAGTCTCCCGTCGCTGATGTGGCAGACAAAACTTCTGGCAATGCCTCAGCGCAAATCCAGAAGTCCACTCCGCACCTTGCGCGTAAAACTCAGTCTCCCGTCGCTGACGGGGTAGACAAAACTTCTGGTAATGTCTCAGCGCCAATCCAGAAGTATACAACGCGCTCTGCGCGTAACAACTCGTCTCCCGTCGCTGACGGGGCAGACATAGTTTCTGACAAAGCCTCAGCAGCAAGTCAGAAATTTCAAACGTGCCCTGCGCGTAAAATCATATCTCCCGCCTATAAGGTGGCAGGTGGTTCCTGCAATCTCCGCAAGGGAAAACAAGTGACAGAATTTTTAACCTCTCGGCTTGTACGCCATCAAGAAAAGAAGTTGTCTGCACTTCGGATTACGCGGAATGATGATGGCCATTTGAGAACTTCTCATATTTTACGCCAATCTGAGCAAAATTCTAAATTATGCCAGGAGAAGCCCCTCGGCATAAAGAAGGCCTATTTTGTGGATAGATACGCTCCTCATGGATCATGTGCTACTCACATGGCTGAACTGCTGTATTCCTACGGAGGAGAGAGGCTTGGGATTCCCAATATCCGCGTTCCGTCGAATGTAAAAAGGCAGAATATGCCTTCTTCTTCTTCTGTTAACCCCCCTAATTTGTGCAATTTCTTGATCCAAAAATGCAAAGACAAGGGATCTTCTGATATGTCTATTACACCCCCTAGGGAACACTGTTGTTATAGTCACAAAGTTGTAGTTAATTATTGCTGTTCTAAGGCAAAACGGTCAGTTTTCGATCGGTTGTACTACTCTTTGTACTCACAGGAAGAAGAACCGACATTCGCATCGGCAAACATGGCATCTCACATTCTTAGAGGAAGGTCAAATTCAAGACGTCATCCCTCTAGAACTTCGAGCCAAAGGAGATTCGACAAACTCCTTGAAAATACTAAAGCAGGTGTTTTTCGAAACACTCGTTCGAGGTCGCGACAATCGGCTTCATGTTCCTCCGATTCCGATACTGGGGGTCGTCGGTTTCCTGAAAATGATACTGGCAGTATAGACTCGATCTCCACAGAGGTCTACACTGATCCTTCAGTAGCACCCAAAGTGTAAGCCCCCTGATTTTCAGAATTTTAAGTTGGAATTTTTCCGGGAATTTTCTGTAAATTAAAACTAGGCCTTTGGCAATTTAATGATTTTTAATTGCGATTAATTCATATTAAAATATTATGGAAATAATATTTTATGGTGTAAAATGAAAAACCGGACATAGAAAAATTTTCTGCGAATTTATTGGACTCCGGAAGCACGTTTAAAGCCCTAAAAACTATTTATAAAGTAAACCCTGAATTAAACCGGTTTATTTAAAATAAACCAACTGAACCAAACCTGACTGAACCAAACCAGGCCAAACCCAGCCTATCGGGTCGGGTCGGGTCGGATCCAAGTCAAACCCGACCCGGACCCAAAACCCGAATTGAACCCTAACTGCCGAAAACACTGTAGCCCTATTAAAGCCCCCGCCTCGGCTTCCGTGCGCCGCCCCGCCGCCAGACCCCCTCATCTCCTTCCGCCGAAGCGCACGAACACCTCGCCGTCGACGCCCCGCTCTTTCCCTTCCTCAGCCCTCGACTCATCTTCGTGCCGTCGATGCCCCGTTCACCCGCGCGGCACCCAAATCCCTCACCGCCCTAACGCCGTCGTACCCGAACGACACCGCTGCCCTCGTCGTGCCCTAGTCTCCCGTCCCCGCTGCTGTACTCCTTCCCTGAGCCGATTCCTCCGCCGTCCTCGAGCCCCCTCGGCAGCCGACCGCCCTCGCCACTCCGCCACGAGCACCGACAGCCGTCGACTTCTACCTCACGCCACCGCCTTCAGCCTGCCCTAGCCGATTCCCAGCGCCATCTCCACCTGAACTTAGACAACTCCTCCTCCCTCCTCCTACTTCCCGCCGCTCAGTCCGACGACGCCACAACGCCGTCTACGCCCTCCTCCGGCCAGCCCCGGCGTCCCAGCATCGAACCCAAACCCTAAACCCTAGGAGCAGCGGACATGAAATAGTACAACAGACACAGAACCGGACACGAAGCAGGACTCGGACACAGCTCGGACACGAGAAATCGGACTTCACGGAGCCCTGTTCAGGTATTCTTTTCTCTCTTCTCGTTGCTCCGATTTCAATTCTGTCAGTTGCGTCGCGTAGACTGTATAACCCTCTCGGTGCCCGTGCAACTCGCTCGGAGTATCGCGTCCTGTGGTGATCGCACACCGCGATTCAAAAACAGAAAAAAAACAACGCCCTGTTTTACCCCAAAACTGAGTACGCCCCGCCAACCGGGACGACTTGGTCGCACGCGGTCTTTACCGAACCGTGCGCGTCGTTGATACGGTCGTGTGGGATTTCGCAGAAGTCGATTCGGAGGTGCGTGCACCCCGGAATCAACGCGTATCCGCCGACGACACCCCGTATCCGTCCTTTCTGGAACACACTGTAACTTGGTGTATACACGTCGAATCGAGACAAAACTTGTGCCATCGGACTCGTAGTGATACGCTGGTCCTGTGAGCCAAGTTTGGTCCGATTCTGAGAACGTTGATAAAATCGCGTATCGTGGGCCCTACCGGCTCCACTTGACAGGTGATTTTGTGATCGGCTCATCGGAATCCAATTCTGAAAGTTCCGTTGGGTTCGTATCATCGTTCCTGACTTGTAAACACTGAGTTTGCAGAATTTGGAGACCTTTGACCCTGACACGCTTTTCAGTACAAAGTGGCCCACATGTGGACCCCGCTTTAATCCGAAAATGACCTTTTTGCCCATGTGTCCAAATTGGACGTAAGTACAGGCATTTCTAGCAGTTTGATATCTTCTGAGACTATTGGTGATGTTTATTACAGTTTTTGGAGTAGTCCCTACCGGATCCACAGATACCAGGACGACAGTTGATATTCAAACATCAGGCAAGTGTACCTTGCCAAACTCTGCAGTATTATTATATATTTTCCTTGCTTCATTATATTGCTGTGCATGCTTAACCTAGGACTGTGTGACGTACTTAGCGTTCGATTATCAGTCGGGTGTCGACACTGTACGCAGTGTTGGGTACGGTCATCTAGAGATGGACATTCGTGATACTTTATACTCTCGTACTTGTCTTACCAAGTACCATATGACCCAGGACACTTGACACCATTCATGAGACAGGATCTCTCGAGATATTCGTGGTGATTCTGTATAGGATACAGGACTTGATAGAGATATTATATTCCTAGACATTATATGACTTGCTGCATTAGTATTGATCCTGCGTGTCATGGACGTGAGACGTGTGATTACATTGGGTGGGGAGAGACACACAGGCTACAGGCTGATTTCATATATATATATAAATAATCCATAGTAAACACATAGTAAAACATATAGTAGACTCCGCTACCGGCTCCCAGACACAGAGCTTGTAGTGGTCTCAGCCTGAGTACTCGTGATGCTCTCATTTGCATTTTCACATAGATGGTTACATATTTACCCTATTTATTTCATTATTTGCTGCACTGCATTATTATTTATTTTTGGCATGAGCTTTCTTGTACCTTGCTATGTCCTCTGAGGACCTGGATCCGGATTATGTTCCCAGGATTTATAGACGAGATCTATCCCGAGGTATACGGGACCGGAGCACTAGCATTAGCAGGAACAGGTGCAGACATTGGAGCTGAACCAGGAGCTGAGGAAGAGATTGTACCAGAGGACTTCTCCTGAGTATTGGCTTGAGATACTCATTTATTTCAGTTTATAGTTATTTTATTTCCAGACTATTTCATTGATGTACCAGACTTGTTCTCGGATTGTTCTCCGAGATACTTTTATTGAGACTTGTTAGTTTATATTTATTTGCATTATTCTGACATTTGATCGGTGTTTATCTATTGTGGATGAGATTAGTATAGACTGTGACTTGTACCACTGGATCTATTTAGTGTTATATTACAGCTTAAGTATGCCCTGATGGATCCATTAAATTGGGTTTGACCATCGGTGCGTACTGCTGGCCATTGCCACGTGTCTGGTCCCTCGATATTTTGGGACTGGAGCGTGACATGGTTTTTGTGGTGGCCCATGCAGGTCTACGACTAAATTGTTCGGTTTTAACTTAGGGACCGAGCAAGCCTGCAATAAGAATAGGATAAGTTTTTAGGATCTCATCCACTTGTTTGAAAACGTTCTTGGTATCTATATCGTATTCGAATTAAGTTTTATTGCATCATGCCTTGATTCCAGTGCACCTCTTAGAGTTTAATTTTTGATGCAGAGTTATGGATTCACAAACATGCGACGAGACTCCCGCAGGAGCACCACAAGTTACAGATGTCACCTATGACGATGAAGTGACACCAGTCGGTGGAGGTCAACTAGAACAACAAAACAGTCAAGATACCTCAAGAGGTCGGCAAGACGATATTCCACCTCCACCGCAAGACACACCACCAGTGACCGTATTCCCACAAGGGCAAGCTATGGACGGGCAACAAATATTCCAAATGTTCTGCGCAATGATGCAAGCGCAACAGCAGATTCAACAAGAGACTTTGAGTCGCAGCCTAGCACTTGTACTGGAGCAGGCGAATATACCAGCACGACGGCCAGTGACAGGATCTATCACCGATTTCAGGCAGCTGAAGCCCCGTACCTTTTCTGGAAAGGAGGAGCCCACAGAAGTTCATGAGTGGCTCACCAACATACAACACCAGCTGGAAGCAGCTGAGCTTCCAAGAGAACGTTGGATGACTGCCATTAGAATGCAATTGACAGATAATGCACATCACTGGTGGCTATCTGAGGAGACACGGCTCGGACCAGACCGAGTCACTTGGGAAGAGTTTTCCAGGCTCTTTCAGGGGATGTACATTCCGGCGACCGCTCGATCAGAACTTCGGGACAAGTTCAATCGCCTCACTCAGGACAGTATGACAGTAGAAGAATACAATGCAGAATTCATTCGTCTAAGTCACTTCGCCCCAACCTTGATCCCAACAGAAGAAGAGAAGGCTGAAAAGTTCTTCGACGGTCTAAACCACGAGCTACAGAGACTGATCGGATCCGTTGCGCCTACTTCTTACTCGGACGTCCTTGCAGCAGCCCGACGCATGGAGCGCGTCACCAGGAGAGAGACCAGTCTGAAACGGTCTTCCACATCAGCCAGAGCACCACAAGAAGAAGCCGCAAAGAGACCTCACATGCACCATCCATCCAGAGCCTCCCCACAGATACTACCTATATGTCAACACTGTGGCAAGGTAGGCCATATTGAGAGGGACTGCAGACGCAAGTTAGGATTATGCTTGATTTGCGGAACCAATCAACACTTAGCCAAGGACTGTCCTTATCATCGAGAGAGAGCACTAATAATAAACAGACAAACCCTACCCGCACCAGGAGGGTATCAACCGAGGCCACCCTTGGCACCACAAGCAGCTCTCTTCCAGCAGGCCCAGCAGCAGCAGAGGAATCCCCCGCAAGGACGCGGACAAGCTTTCGCGATGACTCTGGAGGACGCACAAATTCATGGAGTAGCTAATGCACGTAAGTTTTTATAGTTTTTGCTTCTAGATTTGCTTTAGTTTTTTTTGCATGTTGGTTCGTGACCCTAGCCTTAACCTAGTAATGTTGAACTTGCTAATAACCTAGTATGCTTTTATAATTGATAACCGTAGAGATTATAGAGTCTTTGTTAGTGTGCTTATTTTGGGTTGTTTTGTGAACTTGATTAATTTGTACCTCCTTTTATCATCATCTAGCGTACTTAAATTTGATGTACTTGACTTATGCTGCTAGTATAGCCTAGTTTTGCAAGCTTATCCTTTTATCGAGCTTGTTCATGACATATGCATTATTGGACGCGTACATTAATACAATTGTCTATTCAGAATCAGTGTATTATGGTCTGATCAACCTTAGTGCATTTGGTTCACTCTTCGCACGACTACTTCACGTGGATTGAGATATATAGTTGACTAGTATACTTGCCCTCTAGATATGTCGGAGCATATCGTATCAGTTACATAACTGTACTAATGCGAGCATGCGAACAAAGGATTACCAGAATAGGATTTTAATCCACAATTGTCTTGACAAATCCCATTTGAATTCGTTAAACGCCTTGATCCTGATACTTCTATTCTATTACCTCACCCTTGAACTCTTTATTATTGATCTTCGTCTTCCCTTATTTCGGAAAGACGAAACCTCGTGCTTAGTATAAGTTGATATATAGACAGTACTAGATATACCCCACAGGCCGGTTGCATGGTTGATGACCCCTTTTTAGATGATTAAGGGAATATCATAGATGATATGTTTGGTTAAAGACTTGAGATTCAATAACATGATTAAATAAGTTGGGGCATAGCTTTATTGGATGTATAGCCTTAGATGTTAGATGGGTAAATTCTAAGTTGGGTAGAGACCGCAATGTTCACTTGAGAGGAATCCTTTAGACTGTAATCAAGTGGGATTGGATAGAGAGAACCCTACCATATTTTAATTTCGAGGACGAAATTTTTAAGTTGGGTAGATTGTAAGCCCCCTGATTTTCAGAATTTTAAGTTGGAATTTTTCCGGGAATTTTCTGTAAATTAAAACTAGGCCTTTGGCAATTTAATGATTTTTAATTGCGATTAATTCATATTAAAATATTATGGAAATAATATTTTATGGTGTAAAATGGAAAACCGGACATAGGGAAATTTTCTGCGAATTTATTGGACTCTGGAAGCGCGTTTAAAGTCCTAAAAACTATTTATAAAATAAACCCTGAATTAAACCGGTTTATTTAAAATAAACCAACTGAACCAAACCTGACTGAACCAAACCGGGCCAAACCCAGCCTAGCGGGTCGGGTCGGATCCAAGTCAAACCCGACCCGGACCCAAAACCCGAATTGAACCCTAACTGCCGGAAACACTGTAGCCCTATTAAAGCCCCCGCCTCGGCTTCCGTGCGCCGCCCCACCGCCAGACCCCCTCATCTCCTTCCGCCGAGGCGCACGAACACCTCGCCGTCGACGCCCCGCTCTTTCCCTTCCTCAGCCCTCGACTCATCTTCCCCGTTCACCCGCGCGGCACCCAGATCCCTCACCGCCCTAACGTCGCCGTACCCGAACGACACCGCTGCCCTCGCCGTGCCCTAGTCTCCCGCCCCCGCTGCTGTACTCCTTCCCCGAGCCGATTCCTCCGCCGTCCTCGAGCCCCCTCGACAGCCGACCGCCCTCGCCACTCCGCCACGAGCACCGACAGCCGTCGACTTCTACCTCACGCCACCGCCTTCAGCCTGCCCTAGCCGATTCCCAGCGCCATCTCCACCTGAACTTAGACAACTCCTCCTCCCTCCTCCTACTTCCCGCCGCTCAGTCCGACGACGCCGCAACGCCGTCTATGCCCTCCTCCGGCCAGCCCCGGCATCCCATCATCGAGCCCAAACCCTAAACCCTAGGAGCAGCGGACACGAAATAGTACAACAGACACAGAACCGGACATGAAGCAGGACTCGGACACAGCTCGGACACGAGAAATCGGACTTCACGGAGCCCTGTTCAGGTATTCTTTTCTCTCTCCTCGTTGCTCTGATTTCAATTCTGTCAGTTGCATCGCGTAGACTGTATAACCCTCTCGGTGCCCGTGCAACTCGCTCGGAGCATCGCAACCTGTGGTGATCGCACACCGTGATCCAAAAACAGAAAAAACAACGCCCTGTTTCACCCCGGAACTGAGTACGCCCCGCCAACCGGGACGACTTGGTCGCACGCGGTCTTTACCGAACCGTGCGCGTCGTTGATACGGTCGTGTGGGATTTCGCAGAAGTCGATTCGGAGGTGCGTGCACCCCGGAATCAACGCGTATCCGCCGACGACACCCCGTATCCGTCCTTTTTGGAACACGCTGTAACTTGGTGTATACACGTCGGATCGAGACGAAACTTGCGCCATCGGACTCGTAGCGATACGCTGGTCCTGTGAGCCAAGTTTGGTCCGATTCTGAGAATGTTGATAAAATCGCGTATCGTGGGCCCTACCGGCTCCACTTGACAGGTGATTTTGTGATCGGCTCATCGAAATCCAATTCTGGAAGTTCTGTTGGATTCGTATCATCGTTCCTGACTTATAGACACTGAGTTTGCAGAATTTGGAGACCTTTGACCCTGACACACTTTTCGGTACAAAGTGGCCCACATGTGGACCCCGCTTTAATCCGAAAATAACCTTTTTGCCCCTGTGTCCAAATTGGACGTAAGGACAGGCATTTCTAGCAGTTTGATATCTTCTGAGACTATTGGTGATGTTTATTACAGTTTTTGGAGTAGTCCCTACCGGATCCACAGATACCAAGACGACAGTTGATATTCAAACATCAGGCAAGTGTACCTTGCCAAACTCTGCAGTATTATTATATATTTTTCTTGCTTCATTATATTGCTGTGCATGCTTAACCTAGGACCGTGTGACGTACTTAGCGTCCGATTATCAGTCGGGTGTCGACACTGTACGCAGTGTTGGGTATGGTCATCTAGAGATGGACATTCGTGACACTTTATACTCTCGTACTTGTCTTACCAAGTACCATATGACCCAGGACACTTGACACCATTCATGAGACAGGATCTCCCGAGATATTCGTGGTGATTCTGTATAGGATACAGGACTTGACAGAGATATTATATTCCTAGACATTATATGACTTGCTGTATTAGTATTGATCCTGCGTGTCATGGACATGAGACGTGTGATTACATTGGGTGGGGAGAGACACACAGGCTACAGGCTGATTTCATATATATATATAAATAATCCATAGTAAACACATAGTAAAACATATAGTAGACTCCGCTACCAGCTCCCAGACACAGCTTGTAGTGGTCTCAGCCTGAGTACTCGTGATGCTCTCATTTGCATTTTCACATAGATGGTTACATATTTACCCTATTTATTTTATTATTTGCTGCACTGCATTATTATTTATTTTTGGCATGAGCTTTCTTGTACCTTGCTATGTCCCCTGAGGACCTGGATCCGGATTATGTCCCCAGGATTTACAGACGAGATCTATCCCGAGGTATACGGGATCGGAGCACTAGCATTAGCAGGAACAGGTGCAGACATTGGAGCTGAACCAGGAGCTGAGGAAGAGATTGTACCAGAGGACTTCTCCTGAGTATTGGCTTGAGATACTCATTTATTTCAGTTTATTGTTATTTCATTTCCAGACTATTTCATTGATGTACCAGACTTGTTCTCGGATTGTTCTCCGAGATACTTTTATTGAGACTTGTTAGTTTATATTTATTTGCATTATTCTGACATTTGATCGGTGTTTATCTGTTGTGGATGAGATTAGTATAGACTGTGACTTGTACCACTGGATCTATTTAGTGTTATATTACAGCTTAAGTATGCCCTGATGGATCCATTAAATTGGGTTTGACCATCGGTGCGTACTGCTGGCCATTGCCACGTGTCTGGTCCCTCGATATTTTGGGACTGGGGCGTGACACAAAGAAATGGGAGTCTATGCCATCGGAGATGAATATGAGGAGGCTTCCCCATCAGGAAGTACGGAGCAACGCATTGCTGTATTGGAATCATCACTCAAAGACATACATACCATGATGCAGAGTATGCACCAACTGTTGGTGACTCAACACACAGCTGCACCTGTTCCTCCGACTCAACTACGGGTGGGGGTAGATGTACCATCAAGTCGGGAGCCTATTCAAGATCAAGAATCAGCTGCTCCTCAACCTCTCAACCCAGAGAGCGTATTACCTCCTATTAGAGTTACAATACAACCGATCTCTCACCCCTTGGCGGTCACTTTCCCAACTGAACATCCGATGCAAGCAGTGCGGGAATTAAAAGCCCAATTTGACGCCCTGAAGCACAAGGATCAGCTCAAGAAGTTGGGGATCAACCAGCCTTACCCAGCTATCTGGGATGAGATCCCTTTCCCTCCAAAATACAAACTACAGGCCATGGTTTTGTTTGAGGGCAAGACATCGCCAAGTCAATACATGAACTACTTCAGTATGATGACGGTGTTGCTACAAGGGAATGACGCCCTTCTCACTCGAGTATTCAAGGGCTGTCTGTCCGGAGTGGCCTATCAATGGTACCGTAGTCTGGCGGACAATTGTATTTCTTTCTTTGAAGATTTCAAGACTCTGTTCTTTGCTCGATTCTACGAAGGAGGGATGGACATGTCTATGTCCTCACTCATCGAAGTGAAGCAGAAGGAGAAGGAGAACGTTCGTACTTTCATTGAACGTTTTTGTCAGGCCACGTTACAGATGCCTCCCGGAGTTCCGGATTCTGCCTTGGTAGACATTTGCCGGAAGAATCTTCTTCCACTAATCTCGGTGTTCACAGGACCATATCAGTTCCATGATTGGCCCTCGTTTATCATCTCAGCGGTTGCCGCTGAAGACAACAGTCGGAAGGTGCGTGACAATGGAATCATGATCTCCACCTCTGACAAAGGAAAATGGTCATCTTCCAATAGCGACCATCCTCGTGGTTCCAAAGGAAAGGAAGCTTTGGCGATTAATACATCCAGGCAACCTACCTCGGCAACTACGCAGACGAAACCTGGGACTTCTAGGCCCATTGAAGAATATTCTTTTGATGATGATGACATTTCGAGCATATTCGAATGTCTAGTCAAAAGTGGCAAGCTTACTCTCCCCGAGGTAAAAAGGCCAAATGTAGTCGGCAGTACCAACAACCCTAAGTACTGCATTTTCCATAGGTATATACATCACCCTACCAAGGCGTGTTATATCCTAAAAAGGAAAGTCCAGGAGTTGATCGATGCCAAGGCTATCACTCTGCACAATGGTGAGAAGACGGTTACCGCCAACATGATCTCTCTCCAATTCGGCGATCTGCCACCTCAAGAAGTTCCGGATGGTGTTGTACCTATTTCCCGGACAATGATAAATATTGTTAATCTCCTTCCGACCAGGGGTCAAAACCAGGATTTGGTACCCCTAACTACCCAGCGTGGGGAAATCATGTGGGTTTATCCTGATCTGGTATCAAAGATTGAAGAAGAGACTCAAGATGCTAAGGCTAAGTCTAAAAAGAACTCCAGACGCAAACCATGTCATATGGTTATAATTTCTCCAACGTTAGAAGAGGAGGCTTTGGATACTGGAACCCGGTCAGGAAAAGCCTACCTCAAGGACTATGAAGGGAACCAGGAGGAAGCAACGACAAACACCTCAGCTGCCAAGCCTTCAGAACCTGAACCTGTCATACCAGAAGCAGGTCCTTCTAGACCAACTCCGACAGACAAGGGCAAACAGAAAGAAGTTCGTTTTGATAAACCTTTGAAGAATATTCAAAACAAAGGTTTAGAGAAGCCATATAGCTTCGACATCCTCGCCCAACTGGCCCATACTCCAGCCAGACTGTCCATTTTTGAGCTGCTTAGGCTATCTAAAGACACTCGTCAAGCCTTGAGCGAAGCTTTGATGCAGGCGGACGTATGCTTGACTTAGCTCAAGTCCCCCGAAAAAGAGCCTATGGCATGTCCTCAATGTCATAGCATAATGGAAGTGGTCCCTAACATCACTTTCACTCAAGAAGACATGCTGTTGAAACATAACAGGCATGACAGACCCCTCTATTACACCGGATACGTCGGTTCCATGAAGGTAGACCGGATTCATATAGATCCGGGATCGTCGATCAGCATCATCCCTCATAGTCTGCTCAGGCCATTGAGGATTCCTACCAGCGAGCTGGCTTACACCACTACTACAATCGTGGGCTTCAACGCCAGGAAAAGTAAGCCGTTGGGAAAGATTCGTCTGAGGATCCAGATTGGTGATCTTAGATCAGTAGCTACTTGCTACGCCATTAATTCGGAGGTTTCCTACAATATTCTGTTGGGCAAACCATGGATCCACGAACACAATATTGTTCCTTTGACTCTACATCAATGCTTCAAATATGTAGATGCCCAAGGAACAGTGAAGGCAGAGTTTGCTGATCTCAACCCGTTCAAAGGAGTTGAGTCCTACTACTCCGATGCCATGTTGTACACCCAAGACTACATGAAAGAGGTGTCATGCAATACAGAGGAGGAATCCCACCTGGAGCCCGGGGAACCATCTGCTAAGCAACCTCTGTCAATTTAGGTGAAAGGATGAACTACCCGTCCGAAAGTTATGAAACCTATGGCTATCCACTTGAACAAAGCTAAATTAGGAGGAGGAAGTGATCCCCTAGTGATTACTCTGAACCAGAAGCCTCCACCTTTGGTCATCAACCTCAGGTGCAGCACGCAGCCGACTGATGTAAATACAACCGGGAACGTAGTTTCTGACGATAATAAAGATTCTCTTTTTCAGTATTCTGATGCTCAAATTCCAAATCAGGAATACTCCCCTCGTAATGATACAGAGCCGATAGCATAAAAATTCCTGGAAGCTATAGACTCTTATCATCCATATGTATGGGAGGTAGTGTCAACATCTAATGTCGTTACGACATATGGGCCACATGAAGATTCTATCTTTATTATCCCGCCTACTCGCAGCAATCAGCATCCAATAGTCTTCGGTCGCATGCAGAGTAGACCGATTGTACAAGAAGATTCTCACGAGTCCGATGCTGGTAAAATACAAGTGCACAGATATAGCCCACAAGCTTTGAAGATTATGCAAAGCATAGGTTATGATCTAAAGTCAGAGCCAGGTCTCAACTATGGGAAAGGCAGGCGAATGCCATTGCATGGTGATCCCTATTATCAACGAACTCGCTTCGGCTTAGGGTATATCATGTCTTTTACAACGTCTGATTCAAATGAGGACACCTTTCCCTCTCCTTAGGATAGTTCTTCATCCTCCGATTCATGCGAGGATCTCAAACAAGCATTGTCAGTAGATACGGTATTGACAGATTCTCTTGAAGCAGACAAACAAGAATCTGAACCGTTTGAAGATGATTCTTGGGCACAACAAATGGATATACAGTGGGAACTCCGGTTCGAGCAAAGAGAACCGCCCACTGAAGATAAAGTTATCCAAGTCGATGTTGGAGATGAAATTTTACCGAAGCTAATATTTATCAGTAATAATCTTTCCCCAGCAGAAAGGGAAGAGATGATCCAACTGATAAGAGAATATATCGACGTCTTTGCGTGGAATTATGAGGACATGCCAAGTCTTGATCCAAATGTGGCTACCCATAAACTCAACATATTGCCCAATTCAAAACCTGTAAAGCAGCATCAACGTCGGTTCCGCCCGGATATGATGGACGCCATTGAAGCTGAAATCAAGAAGTTGATAGCCTGCGGGTTTATCCATGAAGAGCAATATCCTGATTGGGTCGCCAATGTAGTCCCGGTCATGAAAAAAAGTAGGAAAGTTCGTATTTGTATCGACTTCCAAGATCTCAATGCGGCTTGCCCCAAGGACGAGTTCCCTCTTCCCATCACAGATGTCATGATTGACAACACCTGCAGTTTTGAACGTATGTCTTTCATGGACGGATTCTCAGGATACAATCAGATCAAGATGCATCCTGAAGACGAGAAGCATACTGCCTTCCGTACACCTCTGGGGGTATATTGCTACACAGTTATGCCCTTCGGATTGAAGAATGCTGGGGCTACATATCAGTGAGCCATGAGTAACATATTCTATGAGCATCTACGCAAAACAGTGGAATGTTACGTAGACGATATCGCTGTCAAAAGCTGCCTCAAGGCTAATCACATCCAAGACTTGAAAACAGTGTTCGAGTTGATGCGCCAACACCAACTCAAAATGAACCCTACAAAGTCTTTTCTCGGTGTATCTAGTGGCAAATTTCTGGGATTTGTCATTACCGCTAAAAGCATTCAAGTCGACCCTGATAAAGTAAAGGCCATCCTTGAGATGCGACCGCCCCGTAATCTGAGAGAACTCAGGAGATTTCAAGGTCGTCTAGCCTACATCAGAAGATTTATTTCCAACCTTTCTGGGAGATGTCAACCATTCTCCCGCCTGATGAAGAAAGGTGTGTCCTTTGTGTGGGATGAAGCCTGTCAGCAAGCGTTTGATGACATCAAACACTACCTCACTAATCCTCCAGTTCTGGTGCCTCCCGTTGTAGGAAGACCATTTTTGCTGTATGTTCGAGCAATGGATCATTCTCTAGGGGCTCTCTGTCACGACCCGCACCCGGTATAGGGGTACGAGAGCGTGGGTACGTCCAGTCTACGCCGCAGCATCGGCGGTAGAACGCTGTCTATGTCACAATACTATCTAAACAATCTCTCACGAATATCCAACTCCATAAGGAGACACAGATATCATAATATAATATGGAATACTCAATCACGAAAAATAAAGCGCGATGAGATATCAAAGCAAGCAAATAAAATACAAGACAAGTCTAAACAACAATAAATAGTCTAACCTGCAATCAATAACATCCAATCTCCAAGTATGTCAGAGCAAGTCCTCTATGTCACAGTCTGGAAAAAATATCCAGTCAGGATTGGAACGAAATACACCTCTAACAGCAGTTCCATGCATATTGACAAAAACTATAACACAGTGTAAAGAAATACAAGACAGATAGGAAATACTGACAATAAGAAATACTGGAATAGAGAAATACTGGAATAATGAAGTACTGGAGCATGTCATCATCAATGTACATCTAACAATGAAATAGAACTACAAGTACACGCAAGAACAATGAACTGGTAGGTAAGTGTGTACAAGAACAATAACTAGAACATGTAGAGATGCTAGATCAATATACTAGAGATGCATGTCAATGATCCTCTAACTAAGTGTCTGAAACATCAGTATATCATGTGATCGGCTTGGGACTATATGACTCATTACATTGATTAGCGATCATCCCCAACAAGTCCGGCTAACCATATGTAACAGCGATGAGGCATGTAAGGTCAGGCTTCACCGACGTGAGGTGTGGGTGAGCTATGATGCATGTAAGTTGGGTATGATCACATAAGCTACTAATATTTCCCCATTTCCCCAGCTAGCACGATGGATTCCAATCACGACTCCTCGTGACAGGTCTCGATGATGCCAACTCGTGTAAAGAACAGTGTCAGAGTCATGTACGCTATACAACAAGAATTATAGAGATAATTAACATAATGGAAACTGTCAGAGAATGTACTCGCCTGGGGTCCTGCTGCTGGTATGAATCAGAGTCCAAGTCACAGTCCAAATAGCCTATGTATTACAATTTAACATGTAAAAAGATAATTTATTTTAATTTATTTAACTCTGGAATAATTACTTTAAAATCCTATTTTAATCTTATTATTCTAATTTTTAGGTTAATTCCTAAATTTTGTCCAAAGGAACTGAATTTTATCAACTCGAGACTTATGGCACGCAAATCGAGGCGATCTGTTGACCAAAAAGTCAACCGACACAAACTAAACTTTCATGCATGATTTCCTGTAGATTTCAGCATCAAAAACATGCTAGAATTTATGGCTCGTCCGAATTCAATTTCGTTTGGAAATTATGGCACATACAAGTTTTGTATCGTGCACCGATGGTTAAATTCTAACCTAGAAGTTCTACAGAATTAACAGTATGAAAATACATCAAATTAAATTCTAGGAAAAACATATGTCAATGATCTCGATATTAGCTTTCCGAAACTTTAAACGGTTCATGATTCTGATTCCTGGTTCTCCCGGAATCGCAAAAACATCGAAACATATCTATTTTCGGACATGCTGTGCTCTACGAATTTTCCAGAATATAATACTCATAATTTCGTAAAAAAAATTATATAATCAGAAATCTAACCTCAATATCGTTCTAACACAAAAAACTAGGCCTCGTTTGGAGTCCGGAGCTATGCGCAATGACTTCTGGAAGATGAAGGAACCCTAGATGGCAATTCTCCAAAATTCGGCTGAAGAAAAACCCTAAAAATAAATAACTAAACTAATATATATATAGAGGAGAGAGAAAGCAGCCGCGGCTCAGATATTGACACGTGGCAGCCATCCAATGCCCAAATCGGATGGTCACAGTTCGATGCGGCTCGGCTCAGCTGAGTCCGAGTCGAACTCTGACTCGGCTCGGCTCGAGGTCGGCTCGGCTCGGCTCGCACCCACCCCGCGGTCACTGACAGGCGGGCCCAATACTGTTTGCTGCGGGAGGCTGACAGGTGGGCCCCCTGTTTGCTGACTGGGCAGAATTAATTACTTTTTGGGGTTTTTTTCAGAAATTAGTTTTTATTTCAGTTTTTCCTAATTAACTCAAAATAAATGCTAAAAATAATCAGAAAATTCCCAAAAAATTCTAGAAAATATATTTTATTATTTAGAACATAAAATAAAAGTTTAGAATATTTTTAATTAAGTTTGGACCTAAAATAAATTCTTGAAAGTCCTAGAAAATTAGGATTACTAGTTTTTAATTAACTAAAAATTATAAAAAAATCCTACTAGTCCCAAATAAACCTAAAAATAATATTTAAGCACGAATTTCAGGATACGGAGGTTACACTCTCCTCGCACAAAAGAACGATGAAGGTCATGAACAGGCTATCTACTACCTCAGCGGGATGATGGTCGGAGCTGAACACCGGTACAATCCAGTGGAAAAAGAATGTTTGGCCCTAATGTTCTCCATTCAGAAGACGCGATATTATGTCACAGGCAAAACTATTTATATCATCTCCAGAATCAATCCTCTTCAGGTATTGATGAGCAAGCCAAGTGTTCTTAATTTCCGACTGGCAACTTGGGCGATGTTACTAACACCGTATG
The DNA here is from genome assembly GCA_036927795.1 of Iris macrosiphon. Taxonomy (NCBI): domain Eukaryota; kingdom Viridiplantae; phylum Streptophyta; class Magnoliopsida; order Asparagales; family Iridaceae; genus Iris; species Iris macrosiphon. Next base: position 28,744,849 of record JAYESA010000010.1, read on the forward strand.
ATATGGTGTACGTCCCGTAGAAGTCCATAAAGGGTCAGGCCTTGGCTGATTTCTTAGCTGCTCATCCAATTCCAGAAATCTCCAAACTATACGAGGACATTCCCGACGAAGTTGCAGAATGTAACTCTGTAATGCAAGATAATATATGGCAACTATTCTTCGATGGTGCCTCTCGCACTGGACCCAAGGGAAATATGGTTTCAGGAGTAGGAATTGTTCTGGTAACTCCTGACAAACTCGTTATCTACCGAGCTTATTCTCTTAGCGAGCCCTGCTCTAATAATGTGGCAGAGTACAATGCTCTATTAATCGGGCTTCAAGTCACTAAAGAATTGGAGGTCGAATACTTGGAAGCTTTTGGTGATTCCCAGTTGATCGTCAATCAGGTTAGAGGAATATATGAAGTCCGCAATCCAGACCTCATTCCTTATCACCAAGCAACGGTCGAGATAGCCATATATTTTAAAGGATTCTTCCTAGAATATGTGCCTCGATCTCAAAATTTGGAAGCTGGTGCTCTGGCCAGTTTAGCTGCAGATCTAGCTATTCCTATAAGGAGGCAGAATTCGGTGATCCTTTTCAACAGAGATCTATTCTGTGTAAAAAATAACTTTCATCTGGAACGCAGCTATACCGCATACACGATTCCTCCCAAGAGAGACTGGAGAAGTCCCTTTATAGACTTCGCAGCTTTTGGAATCTTACCAGAAGATCCCAAAGAAGCAGTATCGGTTAAAAGACGATCACTACGCTTCTATTTTGATGCTTCTTCATAAAGTCTATATCGTCGAACATACGATGGACTATTGTCACGATGTCTTTCCGATGATGATGCAAAACGGGTTATCCGTGAGGCTCACGATGGTATATGTGGAGCACATCAACCCAGTCCTAAGTTATAGGATCGTATTAGGAGGAGGGGCTACTACTAGCCTACCATGATTGCAGATGCAGTAAAATATGCAAGACAGTGCAAAGCCTGCCAGGTTCATGCGAATTTTATACATCAGCCTTCTGAGTATCTACATCCTACCATTGAAGCATGGACCTTCGAAGCATGGGGTATAGATATCATTGGTCCTATTCACCCGTCATCTTCCAGAGGATATCGGTTTATATTGGCCATCACCGACTATTTCTCTAAATGGGCGGAGGCGGTCCCTCTTGCTGAGGTAAAGACATCCAACATGATCAGCTTTATCAAACACCATGTCATTTATCGCTTTGGGATACCCCGAAGGATAATCCATGACAACGGGCCTCAATTCATCAGCCAAGCGTTTCACTGATTTTGCGATAAGAATCAGATACAAAATATGGCCTCTACGGCATATAATCCAGCTGCTAATGGTTTGGCGGAACCCATCAACAAAACCATTATCAAACTCTTGAAGAAGTTCGTTTCTTCGAATAAAAGAGATTGGAATGAGAAGTTGGAAGAATGTCTCTGGGCATACCGCACAATAGTACGAGCACCGACGGGTTATACCCCATTCTCATTGGTTTACGGGAGCGAAGTAGTTCTCCCCATTGAAGTTCAAATTCTATCACTTAGAATAGCAGTGGCTAATGAGTTGACTCAGGAAAAGAATAATTTGTTAAGGCTTCAAGAGCTGGAAGGATTAGACGAGAAACGTCTTCTAGCCCAACAACGCATTGCTTTCTACCAGGCACGCATTTCCAAAGCTTTTAATCAAAAAGTGAAGGAAAGAGTGTTCAAAGTTGGTAAGCTAGTTTTAGCTGTGAAGAGGCCAATGATCATTACTCACAAGAGTAAGGGTAAATTTCAGCCCAAATGGGAGGGCCCTTATGTGATCGAGACAACATTTTTGAATGACGCTTACAGATTAGCCAAGCCTAATGGAGACTTGTTAATGGCTCCTATCAACGGCAAATTCCTGAAGAAGTACTATGCTTAATCTCCCCTTGCTTAGACGGAGTATGGTAAAGATCTCATTCTGACGACACTACGTCCAAAGACTGGTTGGATCATATTCTATCATGTCCATATAACCTCTGAATAGATATGTTCAACTAATTTGGACCTTCAAAACCTATCACGTCCATATTACCTCTGATAGTGTTTTGCATACAAATTTATTTGGAGCATATTCTATCATGTCCATATAACCTCTGAATAGATATGTCCAACTGAAGCTTACCGAAGGTATATCACGTCCATATTACCTCTGATATCACTTTCACCCTAGCCTATCATTTATACTAAAAAATGATGGGTCCACAAAAGTCAAATAAAGTCTCTTTATTATCTCAGAAAGAGCAAGTTACATATATAAGCAAAACAGTACATCATTGGGGAGGAGCAGCCAAATCACGAATCTGCTACGCTAGAGTGGCCATCCTCTCATTTCTGAAGTTCAGGACATTAGTGCGAGCCCGCTCCATTCGTGCTTCATCATTGCTCAGGAGGGATAGTTCAGACTGAGCATGTACAAAACTGGCGTGAATGGCACCCACATGTGCCAGGTTCTGCTGAGCTGCTTCCATTCGGTTCTCCAAGACATCTATAGCTGCCGATGAAGCAAGAGCCCACTCCTTTGCCTTAGCGAGTTTAGTTTCCAATTCATGGAATCTCGCTTCATTGCCCTCATGTTCAGCTTTGCACTTAGCCAGCTGAGGAATAACGTACCCCAAAATGGCCTGCTCTTCATTCATCTCTTGCTGCTGTGCTTCTATGGATTTGCTCAGATTTTCTATCTGTTCAGCCAGCTTAGCAGTCAAGGAGGAGTATTCAGCCTGAACCATATCATCAGCACTACTTCTAGATAGCTGCAAATATTCGTTAATGGGCTGCTCTAGACCATTAACTATTTGCTCCAGCGCTTCGGCTCGTCCAGCATCGTTGAAATATCTAATCTGCGATATGGTAAAATTGGAGGCCATCTTCAGAGCATCAAAGCCCAGATCCTTCTCCAGTACCATGGATATCAACGATTGTAGAATGACATAAAATATGCTAGTATATTGTTCAACTAGCCTATTTAGGTGCGAATGGACGCTGGGAGTGGCCGCGATATCAGAAAACCCCCTTTGTGGAATGCTGGTAGAGGATGTTGCCACAATTGTCGCTTCAGAAGATGGCGCAACAAAAGAGGAGACGCCAACAACACTTGAAGTTGCTGGCATGCTTGAGGAGGGAGGCACAGCCGCGATGATAGGCTTATCCTCCACTGATGATGTCTGAACTGCTAAGGACGAGACAACATCCGAAAATACTGCAGACGAGGGAGCAACATATTCAAAGCATGCCCCTTCGGTGTCAAGCACCGCCGTTTCATCGACAGGATCCTCAACAAAGTCAAAAGTGGCATCAGATCCACCCTCCCCTGAGATGTCTTCCCCTGAAAAGGAGACAAGAGAAAGTTAATATCAATTTGATGTTATTTTTCCTAAAAAAGAGGCGTAAGGACAACATTTACCCATGGCTGATGGCATATATATCGCGTCCGCAGCCAATACAGCTAAATCAGTTCTTAATGAGACTAAGCGAGCTGTCATACCTGGGGAAGAGTCTGCACCAACCGACGTTGGAGGATATTCTTCCCAGTCTTTGCCAAGATCCAATCGAGGCTCATCGAGCGGAATCTCCCTGGAGATACTTACAGAGCAAGAAGGGGCCGGATCCATCATTGGTCTGGATAAATATATCCTTAAATTGCTCGGCCTCGAAGGTGACCTCACTGCACTACCAGTAGAGGTAGTAGCGACAGCAGTCTCGAGCAAAGAATCTCCGACACTATCAGTCAGAACTGTGGAGGTTCCCTCTCTAAAAGTCGAAGGACCTTCGATCAAAGAATCACCCTCAATAGGGGAAACAACAGTATCACTCCTTGGAGCCTCATGGCTGGAAGTCCTTTTAGAACTACCGACAGTCTTTTTTTTCTTACGAGGAGAAGGCTCTTTCGGAGCATGAGCCTTTCGCTTACTGGGGATAATGAGAGGCTCTGCAGGCGGAGGTATTATGCCTCTCGGTACTGTCAACAAAAACCTATCTGGACCGACAGGGTCTTCACCCTCATCAGACGAGACTGATGGAACCTCCTCTCTTCCAGAGGACTTATGAGAGGGCATCCTAAAACTTCCACGCATATCAAAATTGCGATGGAGGGTATTGATGGCCACATAAAATTGTGCGTATGAATGGAGGATGTGCAACTCCATAGAGAGAGAGAAGTCGCGGGCACAGTGAAGGTTGCTCCAGTACAACCCATTATGAAGTACCGCCACCCTCTGGCTCCATCAATAAGTCCACCTCTGGACTTGAAGCTGGTGATGGCATTTCCCACATGCAGCTGGTCATATCCAAACTGCCAAGCGAACCGACTAGGCAGATATGGCTTCAAGAAGCAATGGTCCTCACTTTTGTACAGTAAGTGAGAAGGTCTAATGCAGACCAACCAATAAAAAGCTTCGGGAGAAAGAATGGTCCTCCCGTGACCAGAATCCTGAAGTTTCGTCCCCTGTTGATTGAGATGTACAGTGGGGACGACGCAGAAGAGCTTCCAGCTATGAGCATAATTTAATGCTCGTCGACAGTCTACGACGGTGGTCACATTCCAGGTGGAATTCTTGTAATTCAACAAGAAATTATTTCCTGAACTACTGGAAGAGCCGGAAGACATCACCCTGGGGTTATGAAGAATTAACCATCCCATCAGATATAGGAATGGTAACTCTACCCTGGGAAAGTTTTTACGCCGTGACTCATCAGTGAGCAGCCCATCAGTAAGAGCCCTCAGGCCAGCTTGAATCCGGCAAACCATGGCAGGGAGCAGGCCCAGTCTTGCCCCAAATACCAAACGCACTGCAGGCCATAAGGTGTTGCAATGAATGCGATCTGCAGATGCGATGCCAGGTACTACCAACCGGCGTAGCCAAACAGAGAGGAAGCCAGCCAGTTGAGATTCCCTTGACAGAGGCTTGCGGCAATGCCTCATATAACTGTAGGCTTTAGTTCCTGCAGGATAACCCTCGATCTCCTCATCGAGAACTTGATATGAAGCCCCAGGGTCTTCAATAAGATCATCGACTATTTGAGCATTAAGCACGCTCAGAAGATTCAAGGGCTTATCTCTGCTATCCACAACTTTGTCTGGCTTAGCAGTTCTGGCCTGATGAAAGAAGAGATAGGACGCCCATTTGTTTGTATGAGCCAAATCAGAGGGCTCATTGTAGAAGGTGGTGTAGGCAAGATAATGGCACATTAGCTCCTGGTACACTGCCACTACCCGAGGGTTTGCATCCTTCAGCTCCTTATTTGTGGGAACATACTCTTCATAAGGAGTATCCCCCATTGGCAGTCTAAAAATCTCTGCCATCTCGTGAAGGACCAATCCCAACTCCCCTAGTGGAGTGGCGAAAGTCCCAGTGAGCGAGATATACCGCTCCATCAAAGCCAAAAATAGGTTGGGATTGAGAGGCAGCCCAACACTGGTAGCCTCCACGGCCGTGAACAGACCAATTCTCTCCAGCTCTGTCTGAAATTCCTTTAAGGCCCAGGCAGTTAAACGAGCCCATCGAAGATTTCTAGGGCTAATCCACCCGCTGGTCCGAGGATTAACCTTGGGGTATACTCCTCCCCGCCCCATGAAGTTATTGCAAAAAGTCGATAATTGAAACGGCTGGAGCAGTGCACTGTCTTCGCTCGGGACACTACCCAGAAATAATCCCCTAAAAGGCATAACATGACCCGAAGGACGGCTTACAAATAATCCTCGGTCTGATCCCTTCGGATAAAATATCTTTCCCGGCTGGCCGTAAAGATCAGGAGTCAGGGTCCACCCTATCTTCCTGGGATGCGTGGCATGAAAGAATGCCAAGATAGGGTAATCTCTGAACATCCTTGGCAGGTACATGACCATGCCCTCAGCAGTAAAAATCCAGTTTTCCTTTTTGGGCTTCGTCTGGGATTGTTTATCAATCATATCCCCGAACAAGAAAGCTAGTTTTATATATTTGTCCCCGTCTATATACGTCAAAGGCTCCCCGCTGATCATATTCAACAGCATTCGTTCTCCTTGAGACGATATCAGAATTTCTCGTCCTTCAGGATACTGGGGTCCAGAAATAAGGAAGGTCACATGGGACAGATCCTCTAGATAATTAGAGTTTATCATCCCAGCAGCAGAACCCATCACCTCAGCCAACAGAGGGATCTGTAAGTCCACTACAAAATGCAAGAAGAACAAGTCAGTTTCTACACTAGACATTACAATCTTACAGCTTACGCCCAAGATCAACCGTTTGTGCTTTTACGCCAAGACTGCAAAAGCTTGAGCTCTTACGCTGGAATGCATTTTTGAGGCGTAAGATTTGAGGTCGACAGTATACAAAAAAAATCTAACAGTCTATGCTTTTACGCCAGACTGTCAAAATTTGAGTTTTCATGCCGGAATTTCATCCAGAGCGTAACACTCAAAATTTATAGTATACGCCAAATTTTGACAGTCAAAGCTTTTACGCCAGACTACGAAAAGATAGTTTTACGCTGACACATTAGGAATGTGGGCGTAAAAGATAAAATATCTCTGTGCATCATCTTCCTCGAAGAGGCTCTCAGCACAGAAGATGACTTAGCGCGTTCACGTACAACGTGTGGGAAGGGTTTTCTTTGTTTTTCTCATCCAAAAAGCTTTACCTATGATGCCCGGAGCACAGCTCGATGGCGGAGCACTGCGCTCCGATCGAGGCTCGTTCAGTCTAATGGATGTTACTCGTGCTGGGGCAGCAGAGCGAGAAGAAGAAGCAGCCTTCTTTCCCTTAGTGGTGAAAGATTGCTTGGGAGCCATGGCGATTCTGAGTTCTCAAGAAAGAGACGAAGACGAAGGGTTCTTGAAAAGCTAGGGTTGTGTGAAGGCAGATAAAAGTTTTCTCTCTCAAAGCCTTGGGGTATTTATAGAGTTTGGATAACTCTTCGAATTCCCAACAAAATCTGATATTAAATATTCGGTTATGATTTGGGGCCACGTCAGCCTATCATTTAAAAGAAAAGACGGACGGTCACTTTATCCAGAATTTACGCACAGAGCAGATCTATGATTTTACGCTCAGGAGCTTTTACGCTCAGAAGCTATAAGTCTATGGTTTTACGCCCGGATGCTTTTATGCTCAGTAGCTTTTATGCTCGAGAGGCTACAAACCTACGACTTTACGCTCAGAAGTTTGATGCTCAAGAGACCACAAATCTACGATTTCACACTCAGAGACTATAAGTCTATGGTTTTACGCCCGAATGCTTTTATGCTCGGTAGCTTTTATGCTCGAGAGGCTACAAACCTACGACTTTACGCTCAGAGGCTACAAATCTATGATTTCATGCTTGGAAGCTTTTTACGCTCAGAAGCTACAAGTCTATGATTCTATGCTCGAAAACTACAGATGGCTAAATTATAAGGATTTACGCAGAAATGCTCCTTTTTGGCTACAAGATATTCTAAGTGCCCAGAACACACAGAGTGCAACTTTGAAAATGACTCTTCTTCTTGGGTCGATTGGAAGTTCATCCGAAATCCGGTCAGAATCTTCTACAAAAGTTCAAGTTTGGCCTGTTTGACGGCCCTTTCTCGCCCTTTCTTTCTTAAGGGATTTTCGGGAAATCATTCTTGAAGATGACGGTCTGAACAAGAATTCTTCGTATCAGAGAAGTGACAGTTCAGAATCCTATGCGGCTCCTCGTTCAAAACAGCATGACAGTTTGGATCTTCAGAATCCTATGCGGCTCCTCGTTCAGTTACGCGTAAAGACGAGACGAGAATCAGATATTCTTTTATCAGAGTAGGCGTAAAGTTATTTCAACGTGCTGAAGCTGCACATATTCAGACTTTCTCATAGTAAATATGGCAAATAATCATCAGATGCGTAAAAGAAGACAATCTTATTAATCATGATTACATATGATGGAAATCCAGTCTACAAAGGGTTTTCATCTTCATGATTACATATGATGGAAATCCTTGTTCTACCAAGGGTTTCTCATTTTCATTTAAAGATATCACCAAGAATCTGCTACGCCAGGTTATCATATTGGTGGAGATCTTTTTTCCGTCTTCTTCAGCAGTTAATCGGCTTCCGTAGTCGATTAACAAAAAAATGATTAATGGCGGGAGGATACAGAACTGGACTTGTCTAAATTATTCAAGTCCATCCTCCATACGCTATGACAGATTGAGTTGGGATTCAGACCCAACTCAATATTGGAAGACAGGGTCAGACTGCCTACCCTCGTCTACCGTCCTGATGGGAGAAAATACAGCTTGCAAGCTGTGTGGCCAAATGAGATCCTTTCTCTCTCCTGGACGAATCTCCATATGAAATTGCTGATCATCCCGAGCAAAGGAAGCTATGATATCCTTCTATGATCCATCGTTGCAGAGGATATTTGCTCGAAGATGCCTTTTTTTACGGCTCTTTACATGTTGGAAGAACATGATCTTCTTCTTCCTCAAGTCAGCATGACGAAGCTCGGCAACCATTTCTATGTGGTGAAGGTAGTGTGGGAAGAATAGGTTAAACTCAATCGCCTTTATATAGGCAGAGGAGATCACACCAAATCCTAACAAAATTCCTGAATATTTGCCGAGAAATCAGCCTTGTGGAACGAGTCAAATTTGACCGTTTTATGCTTCATTCAAAGCGTTTCAAATTACGAGGAATTTGAAAGCTTTGAAGGGGGTCTTGTAGAAGCATGAAAAATAAGCTGCAAAAATTATACGCAATATGCATAAAGCACGCATAAAACAGTATTTTCAGTGCTATGCAGCACTTCAGAGCCATTGGCGTACAACAAAGCTTCAACGCTGTTCAGCGTAAAAAGGGGTTGCTACATCGCCACTTTGGTGTAAAACCTATCTGCTTTTAATGCAGTATGGAAGTGTACGAGGAACGCTTTATATTCCTCGAATGAACCTGTCAGACAGTACAATGAACCTGACTCCTGACAAAGAGTACTGCACGACGATCGAGGATGGCTGTAATGATGATTCTACACAGAGTTCCAGACTGTCGTTTAGTGACAAAGCCTTGATTTAAGTCATCGTTTACGCAGTCAAGGAATACGCTGCCCAGTTTTACACAGGCAGGCATGAGCTTTTACGCTCAACATGAGACAAAGCTGACGGCTACGTCAAAAGCTGCTCTTCGTACAGAATTTGAGGCGCGTCTCTATAATTAATGCGCGAGATGCGGACAGATCTCTGCATTAAATGTACGAGATTTGGTTCTACTTTTAATGACTGGGAGAGCTATAATTAGGGCTAATACGTCCACATCACCATCCCTGCATATTACGCCATCAGGCTATTTTCAGCTATAGGAGTACGTCGTTTGCTATCTCCTCGAAATACGTCGACCTGGCTATTTTCAGCTATAGGAGTACGCTGTATGCTATCTCCTCGAAATACGCCAACTCAGGCTATATTTGCAAAGGTATGTGACAAGACTTTCGGCTTAGAATACGCTCAAGACTCCAGTCAACAGCCAACTTGACAGCTATTTGGCTTCTACGCCAACATGTCAGCTATTGGGCTTCTATGCCTACTGGGCTTCTACGCCTATTTGGCTTCTATGCCAACTTTACAGCTATTTGGCTTCTACGCCAACATATCAGCTATTGGGCTTCTACGCCTACTGGGCTTCTACGCCTAGTTGGCTTCTATGCCAACTTGACAACTACTCGGCCTCTACGCCTGCTCAGGCTTCTATGCCTACATGACAGCTATTTGGCTTTTACGCCATCAGAACATCTGCTTGGCTTCTACGCCTTCGAGACAGCTATTTGGCTTCTACGCCAATGTGACAGTTATTGGCTTCACCTTTTCTACGCGAGGGGCAGTTACCTACGTAGCTCGCATGCCGTGAACTTCGCAGCAGTTATACGCATTATCTCTTAATGGGACACGCGTCACACGCTCATTCAAAAGATCATTTATACGTGGGTATAAGTTATTATAACCGCCGCGTAAAAAGTGACATACTTTCCATTGTTCGGCTTCTATGCTGACTGGACGGTTACTGTCACTAAACTCTATAAATTGAGACCTCCAGCCACGGAGGTCAATGGTCGAAGATTTTTGTCGAAAGGTCGAAAGGTCGAGAATTTTTGGAGAGGATCGAATTTTATCTGTTGAGAGAGAAGATCCTAGAGCACAGACAGAGGGGAGTGATTGACGACTTTGGCATCGAGCATCCAATCCCTCTAGCAATTTTTGAAGCTTCTCCTTCTTCTACATCACTTCTTCGTCATCATGTGGTCCAAGGGATAAAGTGATCGACTACAGATCAGACTCCTATAGCAATATTTACCCAGATTTAAATTTTGTACTTGATATCCTCGTATAGGATTAATTGTACTTCTTGTTTGTAAACCTAAGAAAGGGTTTCGTATAAACCTGTTTTTATTTCTTTCGTTTATTATCAAACATACTACTTTGAGTGATATTTTAAGTTATGATATCTCACACACAGACACTTAATTTTGGTGCCGTCCATGTACTGAGAGAACGCCTTGGCGAACTATAGGAACCATTCCATCCCATGTATGAATTCATCATGCACACCGGATATGTCATCATGATAACGGTTGTACATCCACGAACGATGACGCAAATAGTAATTCAGATCCATTTCTAGATAATTCTGCAAAGATGAATAGACATTGTTCAAGTATATTATCCAAATTAATGCAAAGATGGATACACATGTTCATCAATGTAATAATTCTGATTAATGCATAAGTATTTGAGTTGTGATGCATGAGTATCCATATCGTAATTCATAAGTAGATATTAAAGTAACAACTTTATTCATCAAATAGACATATCATTTATACCTACTTCTATAACTGTATATTTCTATACCATGGAACACAATATCACATTGATACTCTCTTGTATCTTGACACTAGGATACAGTTCAAATACCCATGACACTAACTATACTTGACACTTGGTATCTTAGTACCAACATACACTATAGACCACTCACTCTTGACACTCAACACATATTTATATATACTTCTATAATTATATATTTATATACCCTTATATATGTATCCATCTATATAGATTATTAATCCTCACTAGTTCACTTAAACATATACACATACACACCTCTCACTTGGACACTCACACACACACACACACACACACACACACACAAGGAATACATGGATTCTCATACACTTGACACACACACACACACACAAGGTACTATCCATACCCAAACATAATATCTTGACTAAAACACATATCCAAATTTATATCAATATAAGTTGTTCTGTGTTGGATTATTGAAGTTGGTGTATTAAGCTTAATTATAAACTATAAAGAAAATACTTGATACTTGACACACACACACACACACACACACACACACACACACACACACACACACAAGGTACTACCCATACCCAAACACAATAAGTACAAGTAAGAGTTTCCAACTCAAAAATCTATGTAAGAGATTTTATAATAAACATGTTATGCATATATATATATATATATATATATATATATATATATATATATATATATATATATATATATATATATATATATATATATATATATAATCAAGGCTTGCCTTGGGCACACACATACACCCACCCACCCATCCCCCCCCCACACACACACATATATATATATATATATATATATATATATATATATATATATATATATATATATATATATATATATATATTAAAGAATGTGTGTATCGTATCAGTGTCTGCGTGTGTCGTGTCACATATATACACATTTTACACAATATGTCCGTGTCCGTATCAGTGTCTGAGTCAGCATATATGTGTCGTGTCAGTGTGTCTGTGTTAGTATGTCTATGTCATGTCAGCAAGAGGGGATTAGGGTTACCTGACTAGGGGGGGTCAGGGTCGGATGGGTCACGAGGGAAGAACGGTCGGAACCCTAACCCTCAGACGGTCGGCGCTGGAGGGGGGCACAGAGAGAGAGAGAGAGAGAGAGAGGGTTAGGGTTTACCGTCGGAGCCGGAGGGGGTCAGGAGGAGAGCACTGTCAGAGCCGTAGGGGGTTGAGGGGGGAGAACGGTCAGCACTGGAGGGTTTGTGCGAGGAAGGAGGGGTAAATCAGGTTTGGAAATTTTTGGAATGGAGGAAATAAAATCTGTTTGTAAACCTATATAAAAATATTTTAGCGACATATGGTATATGACATAGCTAAAAGTCACAGATTTTATTATATTTAGCAACGTATGAAAGATAACTTTGCTAAACGTTGCTATTATAAAAATAATAGCGTCGTTGTACGATATATGGCGACATCTGCTTCCGTAATATTTTTTTTAGTCACTAAGGGTCGCGGACTGTCGCTAACAGCGATGTTCTGCGATATACTTTCTTGTGTCGCTAAATTTATAAATGATAGCAATTTCAGTGAGTAATGTTGCTAAAAATATTAATATTTCCTCATATTTTGGTAGTGCCAGTCATTGTGTCAAATTGTGTCAAATTCATCAGAAATTCGTCGATGTGCGTACTTCATCAAAAGTGTGTCGTTGTGCCTACTTTATCAAAAGTACACCGCTAAGCCAATTTCATCAAAAGTGCGCTGCTCAGCTAATTTCTTCAAAGGTGCATTGTTGTGCCAACTTATTACGACCCACACCCGGTGTAGGGATGCAAGTCAAGAATAATGCCCAGACTACGCTGCAAAATCGGCTGTAGAACACTGTTTGGATAATCTATCTAGCAATATAATGAGCCACCAACAATATCAATATACTCAATCATATAGATCTAAGATAGAAATGAGCACAAATATGATAAAGAATAGAATAGTCACAATACACTCATGAGTCTAAATAATAACATCAATGAGTTTGAAGAAATACTAAGCAATAAGCTGGAGACAAATCCAGTACAAGAAAATACTAAGAAATTACAAGTCCCGGATCATCTGTCTCAGTAGGGATGAGTCCCTCCTGAGCCAGGGTCTCTGACTCTAAGCCCACAATATCCTGAGGCCCGTAATATGTAGGGTACCACTCCTTAGTGTCATCTGGGAAAAATATATCCAGTCAGGAAAGGAATATAGTACATCTCTAACAGCAGTTCTAATTAATGATATAAACTATGTAACAGTAAATAGATATGAATATACAAGATGTAATAATAGATACAAGAGATATATAATAAAAAAATACTATAAATAAATACAAAAATGAACAATATGGCAATGAATAAGAATACTAAATGACTAAGTGAGTGAGTACCAGTTTTAACATGTGATCGGCTTAAAAACTTGATACAAGATATATGGCCTGGCTAATCATACGTGCTGTGTATGATTAGCACTATTCAATGAACAAGACTTGATACAAGGAGGGTATAATTTCATATCCATACTACATACTCCTCAATCCTGAATGGTATAGTAGATCCAACCATGGTACGTTATGGCACAAAATTCTCTAAGAAGATAGCAACTCTTTCCGAGAATCAGTGTCTGTACATGTACAAGAAGAACAATGAAACAAGGCTTGTACAAGATACACCATATATACCAAGGAATAATATCTCATGGCGAGATCCGGATATACCAATCCGTATAACCATCGTGTCAAGAAATTAAGAATATCTATACTAGATACAATGAACATAGAGGATATCATAAATAAGAAACTATCAGAGAATATACTCGTCTGAAGTCCGGTGAATAGTATCACATATGTCTGGTACGGTACCTCGAAGACCTAGATATGAAATATAATATTAATACAAGATTTTAGAATAAAAGTAAGTTAAACTAGTCAACATCTAGGTCAAGGAGCCATTTCTAAGTCAAAATAGTCAAACTAGGTCAACTCTAAGTCAAACCGGTCAAACTTGGTCAAACTACCTATTTTTAGGTTGTATGAGTCTATCTCTATGATGTTGGATTCATAAACTATGAAACTAGGTCAAACAGGCTAGATCTAGGATACTAAGATACCGTATCTTAGGATACTCAAACAAAAGATATAAAATATCATATATGCATATCCAAACAATATTAAATATACTAATCCTAATTACAATTACTAAATGGATACCTTGGTTTTGAACCAACTCGATATCGCACTATTAAATACCCATCTTAATACCCAACTCAATTTCTTTGAGTATCCTCAATACCTTGGCATCTCAAGGTAAATGTGATATCTAGTATATATCTAACTACCCCACTACTATATATACTAATACATGTATATATCGACCCAATATAATTTTTAGTATTCACTAATATCAACTACTAGTATTTACCAATATGAATTTAAGTACTAACTCACATGCTATATTAACTATCAATACAACTATTACATAGACATATATATATATATATATATATATATATATATATATATATATATATATATATATATATATATATATATATATATATATATATATATATATATAACTTAGAGATATCCATAAGAGGTATAACTAAATATATACTAACTAACTAACTAACGAACTAGTTAATTTAACTAACAATAACTATTAGCTAACAATATTTAACTTACTAAATATCTAGCTACATCCTAACACTAACCAACTGATCTCCCTTCACTGTTACTGCTTCTCGGAATGCTGCTGCTACTGCAGCTGCTTCTGCAAGCTGCGGCTACGGCTACGGCTACTGGAAACTGCTGATGCTGCTGCTACTGCAGCTGCTTCTATAAGCTGCTGCTACTACAGCTGCTTCTATAAGCTGCTGCTGCTGGAAGCTGTTGCTACTGTTGTAGCAAGCTGCTGCTACTACTGCAGCTGCTTCTATAAGCTGTTGCTGCTGCTGCTGCTACTGCTACTGAAAGCTGCTGCTGCTGCTGTTGCAAGCTGTCGGGCCCCTCCCCTCTATTGCACACACACACAACAACACACATACATATATACACGAATATATATATCAAACTATATATATATGCATACTCTCTCTTATCTATACCAATATATATAATCACACACACACACACACACACACACACACACATATATATATATCTATATATATATATATCTATATATATATATATATATATATATATATATATATGCACATATAGATATAGTATACCATGCATATATATACATAGCATCACATACACGTATACACATATATATAACATACAAGTATATATATAACATAACTTATTCAAATAGCTATTATATATATAGAGGTATAACTACATATATATATAACACATAGGTATATAGATATATGATACACTAGCACATATAAATACATGTGTATACATAACAATATATATATGTATAAATGCATATGAATATATCCACTACAATAGCTAAGAATAATAGAAATTGGATCTAGAAATGAAATACAACAAACACGTGGGGTGCATCGCACCCTTATCACACTAGGTTTATGATACGCTTGCGATACGAGTCCACCACACAACCAAACGTATCTTGAAGGATACGAGCAAGTCTAATATACTATTTATGAATAATACGAAGAGTCAAACACATATCTACATGTTCTTGTCAAAATATGACACGTACAAAGTCCCGTATCGGAGGAAAAACTACCAAATCAACAAGTATTACCAAATTATTGGGATACGATCAACACGTAACCAATTATGAATATGACACTAGCCACAAACACATAAACATATGCCAATTTGATCTATAGGACCAATTGACAAACACAACAAATATCAATCTCGAAATGCCCCTAAAATTGACACAAAAAGTACCATAACTTTCATACTATGCCTCCTATGAACTCAATTCCAATTCCTATGGGTAGCCTATGCATATGGGTTGGTTTCTCATGGTTAATTCTCAGATTTAGAACCTAAATTAAGGAAAAAATTGAATTATACCTATTGGGAGATGGATTTCCAATGCAATCTCCAAATTTAATGAAATTAGCCTCCAACTTGTAGATCCTTGCTCCTCTTTGTAGATCCTTGCTTTCTCCTTCTAGATCCTTGCTCGATTAGCCTCCAATGGTAATTTAGGAAGGAATTAAGATAAAATTTGGTAAAGAATTGATGTAGGAATGAAGAAATTTGGTTGAGAGAAATTCTAGATCTAGATTTAAAATAAAAATAGGAGAGAGAAACTTTTCCTCACTCTTTTAATAGGCCGGCCCCCCTTGCCCCTTCCTCAAGCTACTATGTAATATCCATTATACCCCTTGAGGTCTCTCATGAAGAAATAATTAAGGAGGAAAGGTTCTAGTCTAATAATTTTAATTAAACTATTATCCTCCTAATGAATGGGCTTCTAAATGAGCTCAATTCTAACTAATAATAAATGTTGGTCCATGAGTAACTAAACTAGTTAGGTCCACTAACACAAGTCCAAAATAATAAACTAATATCTAATAATAATTAAATAATATAATAAATAATTATTTATTATGTATAATATTTAATTAATTATAAAATGACTAAAATATCCTTTCTTAGAAAATATGGTAGTGACAAGTCTACCCTCCTTAAAATAATTTTATCATCAAAATTCAAAGACAAAAACTACCCCCAAAAAATAACAGAATAGAATAAAATAATAGAACAGAACAAAAGAACAGAACAGAACTAGGAAAGAACATATCTCAAGGCACAAACAAATATGGATAACACTTTCGCATTTTATCCTCTCTCTCCCAGGTAGACTCCTCCGGAGAATAATGCCTCCATGCGACGCATACCAAAAGAATAGTCTGGTTCCTCAGCACCTTCTCTCTCTGATCCAGAATCTCAACTAGCTGCTCTGGATAGCTAAGAGTAGGGCCCACCTATATCTCCGAGTGATCCAACACATGACTAGGATCCACCACGTACCATCTCAACTGCGACACGTGAAATACGTCGTGCACTCCCTCCAATGCAGGTGGCAAGTCTAGTCTATAGGCAACTGCACCGACCCTTT
Organism: Iris macrosiphon; assembly: GCA_036927795.1. Lineage (NCBI taxonomy): Eukaryota > Viridiplantae > Streptophyta > Magnoliopsida > Asparagales > Iridaceae > Iris > Iris macrosiphon. The sequence continues at coordinate 28,761,784 of JAYESA010000010.1, forward strand.
CTAGAATAGTGAAAGGTCCGATGAATCATGGACTAAGCTTTCCGCCTCCACCGAAGTAAATCGTGCCTCATGTATGTCCTCCAGTATTAGTCAACCCAAACGGCATCACCATAAACTCATACTGACCATACCGAGTTCTAAAAGCAGTCTTCGGTATATCCTCCATCTTTACTTTCACCTGGTGGTAGCCTGATCTCAAGTCTACTTTACTTTCACCTGGTGGTAGCTTGATCTCAAGTCTATCTTAGAAAATACCTTGGCACTACTCAACTGATCGAACAAGTCATCAATCCGTGGCAAAGGGTACTTATTCTTGATAGTGAGATTATTCAATGTCCTGTAATTAATGCACATGCGCACTGATCCATCCTTCTTCGGTACAAATAATACCGGGGCTCCCCACGATGAAGAACTCGATCTGATAAACCCCTTATCCTGCAGTTCATCCACCTGCTTCTTTAGCTCGACCAGCTCATTGTTGTTTACTCTATAGACATGCTGTGAAATTGGTTCTGTACCTGACACCAAGTCTATATAGAATTCAATATCTCGATCTGACGGCAATCCTGGCAATTCCTCAGGAAATACATCCAAGAACTCTGCTATCAATAGATGCGACAACTCCTTATCTTCCACTATAGCTCCACAAATAATGCCTTCTCCCTGCTCTGTGGCTCCTTTACCAAACTCAAACTCTGGCTCTCCTGGCGGACCAAACAAAACTCTACCTCCTCTATAATCTATACTAGCACGGTGCCTACTCAACCAATCCATCCCGAGTACAATATCGTAGCTCGGAAGTGGCCTTACAAGTAGACACGCACTCAACTCCCAGCCTCCCAGAGTAACTCTTCGATCCTTGTAAATATAACTAACCAGGATAATGCCTCCCCCGGTCATGATCTTGCAAGTCCGAAGCAAAGACTCAGCTACCAAACCATGCTTCAGAGCAAAAGAAACAGATACAAAACTGTGGAAAGCACAACTATCAAACAAAGCTAAAGCTGGAATAGAATCAATATGGCACATGCTGTAAGACACTCAAAGAAAAGGACAGTTTAAAGATCAAATATCAATATCAAGGAAGAACAATTGAATGAATCAAAAGAATTTTCCTAGATGTGATTGAGTATTCTCAGCCTATAACCTATATCCTGAAACAGGCTCATAATAGTACTCAATTCAGAGCACCACTACGAATCATACTAGTTGCGACCTCGAAGACCTGCATGGGCCACCACTAAAAATGTGTCACGATCCGCACCCGGTGTAGGGATGTAAGTCGGGAACAACGTCCAGTCTATGCCATAGAATCGGCGGTAGAACGCTGTTTGGATAATCTATCTAGGAATATAATGAGCCACCAACAATATTAATATACTCAATCACGTAAATCTAAGATGGAAATGAGCACGAATATAATAAAAATGGAATAGTCACAATACACTTATGAGTCTAAATAATAACATCAATGAGTCTGAAGAAATACTAAGCAATAAGCTGGAGACAAATCTAGTACAAGAGAATATTAAGAAACTACAAGTCCTGGGTTATTTGTCTCAGTCAGGATGAGTCCCTCCTGAGCCGTCACGACCCACACCCGATGAAGGGATGCAAGTCAAAAACAACGCCTAGCCTACGCCATATAATCGACGGTAGAACGATGTTTGGGTAATCTATCTAACAATATAATAAGCCACAAACAATATCAATATACTCAATCATAGATCTAAGATAAAAATGAGCACAAATATGATAAAGAATATAATAGTCACATACAACTCATGAGTCAAATAATAATATCACTGAGTCTGAAGAAATACTAAACAAATAAGCTGGAGACAAATCTAGTTCAAAGAATACTAAGAAGCTATAAGTTTCGGGTTATCTGTCTCAGTCGGGATATCTCTCCTGAGCCAGGGTCTCTGACTCTAAGCCCATAATATCCTGAGGTCCATAATGTGTAAGGTACCACTCCTCAGTATCATCTGGGAAAATATATCCAGTCAGGAAAGGAGTAGAGTACATCTCTAATAGCAATTCTAATCAATGATAAAAACTATGTAACAGTAAATAGATGTGAATATACAAGATGCAACAATAGATACAAGAGATATACAATAAAAAATACTAGAATAAATACAATAATGAACAATATGACAATGAACAAGAATACTAATGACTAAAGAGTGAGTACTAGCTTTAACATGTGATCGGCTTGGGAACTTGCACAAGAAAACTTGTACAGGAATAATGGCCGGGTTAGTCATACGTGCGGAGTATGACCAATACTCACAGAAAAAAAAGACATGCACAAGAAGGGTATGATCACATATCTATACTAAAATACTCTCCACTCCCGACTGGTTTAGTGGATCCAACCATGGTATGCTATGACACAGAATTCTCTAGGAAGGTAGCAAGTCTCCCCGAGAATCAGTGTCTGTACATGTACAAGATAATCAATGAAATAAGGCTTGCATAAAATATACCATATCTCAAGAAATAATATCTCATGACGAGATTCGGATATACCAATCCATGTAATCATCGTGTCAAGAAAATATGGATAGCTACACTAGATACAATGAACATAGAGTATATCATAAATAAGAAACTATCAGAGAATATACTCGCCTAAAGTTCGGTGAATAGTCTCACATATGTCTGATACGGTGCCTCAAAGACCTAGATAGGGAATACAACATCAATGCAAGGTTTCAGTATGAAAATAAGTTAAACTAGTCAACATCTAGGTCAAAGAGCCATTTCTAAGTCAACACAGTCAAACTAGGTCAACTCTAAGTCAAACTGGTCAAACTCGGTCAAACTACCTATTTCTAGGTTGCATGAGTCTATCTCAATGATATTGGATCCATACACTAAAAATCTAGGTCATACAAGCTATATCTTAGGATACTAGGATACCGTATCTCAGGATATACAATAAAAAAGATAAATATCACATATGTACATATCAAACAATATTAAATATAAAATCCTAATTACCAAAAGCTATGTTGATACCTTGGCTCTGAACCAACTTGGTATTGCACTACTAACACTCATCTTAGTACCCAACCCCAATACCTTGGGTGTCCCTAATACCTTGGTATCTCAAGGTAATGCAAAACCTCACTTAGCTCACTACCCAACATTAACTATTTGCTAACAACCAACTACTAAAAATATAATATGCTAATGTATAGATACCAACTATGAAATATATATATATATATATATATATATATATATATATATATATATATATATATATATATATATATATATATATATACATATACCATACATATACTAAATAGCTATAATTTAATGCATAGGTATATATATACATGGAAACTGTCACAGTTGGCTGCTGTTGCCATCGCTAAATGTTGTTGCTGTTGCAAATACTTCTGCTGCTGCTACGGTTACTGTTGCTGTCGCTAATGCTGCTGGTGCAGCTGTCGTTGAAGGCCGCTTCTGCTGTTGCTGTATGTTGCTGCTGTCGCTAATGCTACTGCTACTGCTACTGCTGTTGCTGAAGCTGCTGCTATTGCTAATGCGGCTGCTGCTGTTGCTATAAGCGCTGTTGTAGCTATAGCTGCTGCTGCTGTCGCTATATGTGTTGAGCCCCCCTCTCTCTCTTATATACTAATACATACACATATATATACTAATATATATATATATATATATATATATATATATATATATATATATATATATATATATATATATATATATATATATATACATGCTCATCCATATACATATATACATATCCACAATTTAATACATATAGTATAACATACACACATAGTCAGATATAGTCTTATATATATATATATATATATATATATATATATATATATATATATAACATAACTTATATATACATATATACACTACTATATTTAATATATATAACACATAGGTAAATAGATATATGATACACTAATATTTAATATATATATATATATATATATATATATATATACATAACAATATATATATATAATATATAATATATAATTATATGTATATATATATATATATATATATATATATATATATAATTATATATTATAAATGACTAAGAACAATAGAAAATAGATCTAGAAATGCAATATCACAAACACATGGAGTGTATCGCACCCGTATCATACTAGATCTATGATACGCTTGCGATACGAGTCCACCACACATCCAAATATACCCCGAAGGACATGAGTAAGTCTAATATATTATTTATGAATAATACGAAGAGTCAAACATAATTCTATGTGTCCGTGTCAAAATATGACATGCACAAAGTCCCGTGTCAGAGAAAAAAATCTCCCAAATCAACATGTATCACCAAATTATTGGGATACAACCTACACATACACAATTGTGGATACGACACTAGCCCCAAATATACAAAAATATGGATCTATAGGACCAATTGACAAACACAACAAGTGTCAATCTCGGAATTTTTCCAAAAATTGACACAAAAAGTACCATAACTTTCTCAATACGCCTCATATGAACTCAAAACTAAATCCTATGGGTAGCCTATGCATATGAATTAATTTCTCATGGTTAATTCTTAGATTTAGACTTTAAATTAAGGAAAAAAACTGAATTGTACTTATTGGGAGATAGATTTCTAATGCAACCTCCAAATATGATAAAATTGGCCTCCAACTTGTAGATCCTTGCTCCTCTTTGTAGATCCTTGCTTCCTCCTCCTAGATTCTTGCTCCAATAGACTCCAATGGTGATTTGGGAAGGAATTTGGATAAAATATGGTAGAGAAATGATGTGGGAATGAGAAAATTTGGTTGAGAGAAATTTTAGATCTAGATTTCAAATAAAAAAAAGGAGAGAGAAACTTTTCTCCTCTTTCTTAATAGGCCGGTCCCCTTTACCCCTTCCTTAAGTCACTATTTAATGTCCATTATACCCCTTAGGACCTCTCATAAAGAAATAATTAAGGAAAGAAGGTTCTAGTCTAATGGTTTAATTAAACTAATCCTTCTCCTAATCAATTGGCTGCTCTGGATAGCTAAGAGTAGGACCCACCTCTATCTCCGAGTGATCCAACACGTGACTAGGATCTGTCATGTACCATCTCAACTGTGACACATGAAACACGTTTTGCACTCACTCTAATACAGGTGGCAAGTCTAGTCTATAAGCAACTGCACCGACCCTCTCTAGAATAGTGAAAGGTCCGATGAATCGCGGACTAAGCTTCCCGCCTCCACCGAAGCGAATCGTGCCTCGTGTCGAAGAAATCCTCAGAAACACCAAACCACCCACCTAGAAAAAAATACAACCTTAAGAACTTAACTATAACAAATAACTAATAACAAGCACAAAATAAAAATCTAAAACTATACCTCAAACTCCAAAGGTCTCCGGTGGCTATCGGCCTAATGCCGCTGTCTGTCCTGTGCCACTCGAACTCTGTCTCTGATCAACTGAACTTTCTCTGCTGCATCTACAACCATCTCTGGTCCAAGCAAAACTCTCTCTCCAATATTGTTCCATGACAAGGGAGTATGACATCTCCGACCGTACAGAGCTTCAAAAGATAAAATCTCTATACTAGCCTGGTAGCTGTTGTTACAAGCAAACTCTACCAAATGGAGATGGTCCTCCCAAGAACTACCAAAATCTAGTACACAAGTGCGCAACATATCCTTGAGAGTCTGAATAGTCCTATCTGACCGTTCATCTGTCTGGGGATGATATACAGTACTGAACTTGAGCTGGGTGCCCAAACTCGCCTGCAAACTCCTCCAGAAATGAGAATTGAAACGACTATCCTGATCTGAGACTATACTGATGGAAACTCTATGTATCCTGACGATCTGCCTCACATACATCTCTGCCAGCTTCTCCGTAGACAAACCCATCTTGAAAAGCAAAAAGTGGGCCGACTTGGTCAACCTAGCAACGATGACCCAAATCGCGTCTTTCCCTCCTGAAGATCGTGGAAGTCCGAACACAAAATCCATAGTAATGTGCTTCCACTTTCACTCTGGAATAGGTAATGGCTAAAGTAAACCTTCTGGCCTCTGCCTCTCGGCTTTCACCTACTGGCACACTAAGCATCTGGATATAAACTATGCCACTTCTCTCTTCATGCCATACCACCACACACTCTCTCGCATATCTCGATACATCTTATTGGCACCTGGATATATGGAATACTAAGAGCGATGCGCTTCCTACAATACCTCCTCGTGTAGCTCCCCACTAGGCACACACAATCTAACTCCATGCCGCAAAGAACTATCCTAGGTAATGGTGAACTCATCCTCCAATCATGCTCTCGCCTGAGCTCTGATGCTCCTCAGAGATACATCTTCATACTGGGCTGGCATAATCATGTCCATCAACTCTGAATGTATCTATAATCTCCACATCTACATAGCCAAACCAGAAAGTACCACCTCAATATCCAAGCTCTCCAAGTCCTCCAATAAATATCGATCATGTGTTAAGAACATAGCTACCGGATATATGCTCAAAGCATCGGCAACTACATTAGCTTTTCCAGGATGATACTGCAAAGATATATCAAAATCTTTCATCAGTTCCAACCACCGACGCTGTCTCATGTTCAACTTCTTCTGCGTGAAAACGTACTTCAAGCTTTTATGGTCTGTGAAGATCTTCACACGCTCTCCGTACAAATAGTATTTCCATAAATTTAGGACGAAGATGACTGCTGCCAACTCTAAATCATGGGTAGGATAGTTCTTCTCATGAGGACGCAATTGCCTGGATGTATAGGCAATCACTTTTATATTTTGCTGAAGAACACAACCCAAACCTTTTCCCGTTGCATCATTATAAATAGTGAAACCTCCAGACCCTGATGGCAACATCAAAATAGGAGCAGACGACAACCTCTTCTTCAATTCCTCAAAAGCAACCTGGCAATCCTTCGTCCAAACAAACTCTACATCCTTCCTGGTGAGTCTGGTCATCGGCTCGACAATCCTCGAAAAATTTTGCACAAACTTTCTGTAGTAGCCTGCCAATCCCAAGAAACTCCTGATCTTTGCTACCAAACTCGGGGTCTTCCAAGACTCCACTGCTGTGATCATCTTCGGATCCACTGAAATACCATCACCTATCACAATATGCCCCAAGAACTCTACCTTGTTCAGGAAGAACTCACACTTAGACAGCTTCCCATACAGCTTCTCCTTCTTCAGTATATCCAACATAATCCGTAAATGCTCCTCGTGCTCCTTCAGTGTCTTCGAGTATATGAGTATGTCATCGATGAATACCACCAAAAACTTATCAAGGTACTGTTGAAACAGCTTGTTCATCAAGTTCATAAATACCGCCGGTACATTAGTCAACCCAAACGGCATTACCATAAACTCGTACTGACCATACTGAATTCTAAAAGCAGTCTTCGGTATGTCCTCCGGCTTCACTTTTACCTGGTGGTAGCTGATCTCAAATTTATCTTAGAAAATACCTTGGCACCACTCAACTGATTGAACAGATCATTAATCCATGGAAAAGGGTACTTATTCTTGATAGTGAGATTATTCAATACAATATAATCAATGCACATTCGTACTGATCTATCCTTCTTCGGTACAAATAATATCGGGGCTCCCCATGGTAAAAAACTCGATCTGATAAATCCCTTGTCCTGTAATTCGTCCACCTGCTTCTTCAGCTCGACCAGCTTGTTGTTGTTTACTCTATAGACATGTTATAAAATTAGTTCTGCACCTGGCACCAAGTCTATTGAGAATTTAATATCGCGATCTGGTAGAAATCCTGAAATTTTTTCAGAAAACACATCCAAGAACTCTGCTATCAACGGATGCGGCAACTCTTTGTTCTCCATCAAAGCTCCATTAATAATGCCTTCTTCCTGCTCTGCAGCTCCTCTAGCAAACTCAAACTCTGGCTCTCCTGGCAGACCAAACAAAACTATACCTCCTCTACAATCTATACTAGCAAGGTGCCTACTCAACCAATCCATCCCGAGTACAATATCGTAACTCAAAAGTGGCATTACAAGTAGACACGTACTCAACTCCTGACCTCCTAGAGTAACTCTATGATCTTTACAAATATCATTAACTAGGATAATGCCTCCCCCGGTCATGATCTTGCAAGTCCTAAGCAAAGACTTAGCTACCAAACCATGCTTCAGAGCAAAAAAAATAGATACAAAACTATGGAAAGCACCACTATCAAACAAAGCTAAAGCTGGAATGGAATTAAGAAGAATAGAACCTGCGATGACATCTTCGATGGGCTTATCCTCCTTGACGGTCATAGCAAACGTTCATCCCTGACGTGCACCTCCCCGCTGCTGATGCTGGGCATAACGCTGCTGCTGGGTCGAAAGCGGTGTAACCTCCGTATCCTGAAATTCGTGCTTAAATGTTGTTATTAGGTTAATTTTGGGCTATTGGAATTTTTCCACAATTTTTTGTTAATTAAAAACTAGTAACCCTAATTTCTTAGAACTTTTAAGAATTTATTTTAAGTTCAAATATAATTAAAAATATCCCAAACTTTTATTTTATGTTCTAAATAATAAAATATATTTTCTAAATTTTTTTGGAAATTTTCTGATTATTTTTAGCATTTATTTTGAGTTAATTATAAAAAACTGAATTAAAAACTAATTTCTGAAAAAGAAAACCCAAAAAGTAATTATTTCTGCCCAGTCAGCAAACATGGGGCCCACCTGTCAGCCTCCCGCAGCAAACAGTGCCGGGCCCGCCTGTCAGTGACCGCGGGGTGGGTGCGAGCCAAGCCGAGCCGACCTCGAGCCGAGCCGAGTCAGAGTTCGACTCGGACTCAGCTGAGCCGAGCCGCATCGAACTGTGACCATCCGATTTGGGCGGACAGCATTGGATGGCTGCCACGTGTCACGATCTGAGCCGCGGCTGCTCTCTCTCTCCTCTATATATATTAGTTTAGTTATTTATTTTTAGGATTTTTCTTCAGCCGAATTTTGGAGAAATGCCATCTAGGGTTCCTTCATCTTCCAGAAGCTATTGCACATAGCTCCGGACTCCAAACGAGGCCTAGTTTTTTGCGTTAGAAAGATATTGAGGTTAGCTTTCTGATTATATAATTTTTTTTTACTAAATTATGATTATTAAATTCTGGAAAATTCGTAGAGCACAGCATGTCCAAAAATATACGTATTTCAATGTTTTCGCGATTTCGGGAGAACTAGGAATCAGAATCATGAACCGTTTAAAGTTTCGGAAATCTAATATCGAGATCATTGACATATGTTTTTCCTAGAATTTAATTCGAAGTATTTATATACTGTTAATTCTGTAAAACTTATAGGTTAGAATTTAACCATCGGTGCACGATACGAAATTTGTATGTGCCATAATTCCCAAACGAATTTGAATTCGGATGAGCCGTGAATTTCAGCATGTTTTTGATGCTGAAATCTACAAGAAATCATGCATAAAAGTCGAGTTTGTGTCGGGTGACTTTTTGGTCAACAGATCGCCTCGATTTGCGTGCCATGAGTCTCGAGTTGATAAAATTCAGTTCCTTTGAAAAATTTTTAGGAATTAACCTAAAAATCAGAATAATAAGATTAAAATAGGATTTTAGGGTAATTATTCCAGAATTAAATAAATTAAAATAAATTATCTTTTGACATGGTAAATTGTAATACATAGGCTATTTGGACTATGACTTGGACTCTGATTCATACCAGCAGCAGGGCCCCAGGCAAGTACATTCTCTGACAGTTTCCATTATGTTGATTATCTCTATAATTCGTGTTGTATAGCGTACATGACTCTGACACTGTTCTTTACACGAGTTGTCATCATTGAGACCTGTCACGAGGAGTCGTGATTGGAATCCATCGTGCTAGCTGGGGGAAAATAGGGAAATATTAGTAGCTTATGTGATCATACCCAACTTTACATGCATCATAGCTCACCCACACCTCACGTCGGTGCAGCCTGACCCTTACATGCCTCATCGCTGTTACATATGGTTAGCCTGACCTGTTAGGGATGATCGCTAATCAATGTAATGAGTCATATAGTCCCAAGCCGATCACATGATATGCTGATGTTTCACACACTTAGTTAGATGATTCTTGACATGTATCTCTAGTATATTGATCTAGCATCTCCACATATTCTAGTTATTATTCTTGTACACACTTATATACCAGTTCATTGTTCTTGCGTGTACTTGGATTTTTATTTCATTGCTAGATGTACATTAATGATGACATGCTCCAGTATTCAATTTATTCTAGTATTTCTATTTTCAGTATATACATGCTCGTCAGTATCTCTTATTGTCAGTTATTCATATCTGTCTTGTATTTCTTTACACTGTGTTATAGTTTTTGTCAATATATGTGGAACTGCTGTTAGAGGTGTATTTCGTTCCAATCCTGACTGGATATTTTTTCAGACTGTGACATAGAGGACTTGTTTCCGGCATACTTGGAGACTTGGATGTTATTGATTGCAGGTTAGACTATTATTGTTGTTAGACTTGTCTTATATTTCATTTGTGTAAGCCCCTAATTTTTCAAAAAATATTAAAATTGGGATTTTTTTTTTTCACAATTTTCTGGAATTTTCTGGGAATTTTCTGTAATTAAAATCAGGGTTTTGAATTATCACAAGATTTTTTAATTGATAATAAATAACATTAAAATATTATGAAAATAATATTTTTGGGTGTAAAATAGAAAATTGGACTTAGGGTAATTTTTCTGGATTTTTCTGGGCCTCAGAACTATTTTTAAATACCTAAAAACAATTTTTCTAATTAAATAATTAATTAACTGTTTTTATTATTATTATTATTATTATATTTATTATATTTATTATATTTTTTATTTTTATTTTTTTCTGGCCCGGCCCGTTGGGCCGCGGCCCGGCCCGTAGCCCAGCCCAGCCCGCTGCCTTGCCGGGTCGGGTCGGGTCAGACCCGACCCGCGAGCCGCCCGCTAACCCGCCGACTGTTTCCCCCCAGCCCACGTCGCCCGCAGCCCGCGCCGGCCGCCGCGCGCAGCGCCGCACGCCCCGCGCCCCGCTCGCCGCGCTCCCCGCGCCACGCTCCCCTCTCCGCCCGCCTTCTCCGGCTGACTCGGCCGCCCTCCGCCCTATAAAGGGCCCAGACCCCTCGACTCCTCCGCCTCCATTCGCCTCAACCCCCACCGCCGTCGACGCCTCCCCGCCGCTGCGCCTCGTCGACCACCGCCTCCTACGCCGACGTCGCTCCGCCCAGAGCCGCCGTGCCCAGCCCAGCGCTCCGCCGGCCGCTCCTCCCTCCTCCTCTCCTCGGCCGCTGCAGCAGCCGCAGCGTCGCCACGCTGCCGGAGCCGCCGCCTCCAGCTCCGCCGCGTGTCCCCAGCGCGCCGCCGCGAAGCCCCCGGCCCCCTCCGCCTCTGCACGGCCGCCCTCAGCCGCCGTGTCCGGCGAGACAGCCCTAATCCTAACCCTAATTCACCCGCGTGTCCGACACGAGTCGGACACGGCTCGAACCTGTTTTTCGGGTCCCCTTCAGGTATGTGTAACTTTCGCCTCGTAGCTCCGTTTTCAATTCCGCAAATTGCGTTGTGAAGCCTGTATGACCCTCTCGGTGTCCGGACAAACTGTTCGGGGCATCGCGTCCTGTGGTGATCGCACACCGCGATCCAAAAACAGGAAAAACCAGACCCTGTTTCACCCCGGAACTGAGTGCGCCCCGCCAAACGGGATGACTTGGTCGCGCGCGGTCTTCACAGATACGTGCGCAGCGTTGATACGGACGTGTGAGATTTCGCGGAAGCTGATTCGGGTGTGCGTGCACACCGGAATCAACGCGTATCCGCGGACATCGCCCCGTATCCGCCTTTTCTGCAATTCACCTTAACTTCTTGTACACTCGTCAGATCGAGACGAAACTTGCGCCATCGGACTCGTAGCGATACGCTGGTCCTGTGGGTCAAGTTTGGTTCGATTCTGAGAACGTTGACGAAATCGCGTGTCGTGGGCCCCACAGGCCCCGCTCTACGGGCGATTTTGTGTTCGGCTCATCGGAATCCAAATCTGGAAGTTCCGTTGGGTTCGTATCAGCGTTCCTGACCTGTTGACACTAAGTTTGGTGAATTTGGAGACCGTTGACCTGGACACGTTTTTCGGTGCAAAGCGGGCCCACCGGCGGACCCCGTTTTGACCCGAAACTGCCGTTTTCGCCCTTGTCTCCAAATTGGACCTAAGGACAGGCGTTTCTAGCTATTTGACACCTTCTGAGCGTGATGGTAATGTCTATTTCAGCTTCTGGACTCATCTCTGGAAACTTCCCCTAGCACATATTAATCGGATCCAAACAACAGGCAAGTACCTGCATTTCAAGTTAATCTTTATATTGTGATAATTAATTCTCTGCTCTACTAGTACCCTTGTTGATTACACGTAGCGTAAAGTACTGTATTTCATGTCTTGAATGTTGGAGTTCATGTCTTGTTTACATATCGGGTGGGAGAATACTAGGAGGCATGTAGTTTACCCTTCCCCAGGTCCAGATACTAGCTGTTGGTACGCGACTGTACCATCAGCCTTATACTTGATCATTCCAGACACTAGTCGTCTATGACGGCCTTATTAGCCTTATAAACCCCTACATGCCAACTATGTATTCTAAATACACAAGTTCACACACATAGTTCTAGTCTTGTTATATTTCTTGCTGACTGTGTAGTTTCATTTCCTGTTTCACTTTATTTTTCCTGCTTTCTCATATTCCTGTTTATAGCATTAAACTCTGAGATGTTGATGTTCCTTATGCAATTTCCTTAACATGATATTCAATATTTAATTGTCATAAATATTTAGTTTAATCTTGTTGTGCACTGTGTACTTTGCTCCTTTCCTGACTGGATCCGTTGTTTAGGCGATGATGAGAACCTTGCCCCTACCTATTATGGACCCTATGAGCCAGCAGGTGATACAGTCGCAGAGCCGGTTCCCACCCAGGAGACTACTCCTGCAGAGTAGTTAGCAGTGGCTACCTTTATTCTATTTTCTTATCTTATTAATCGGGTTTGTCCCCGATTTCATTCTGAATTTCTGTACTAAACATTTGAATCTGTTGTCACATTTATTTCAGTTGAAATCTTAAGTTTCCATTCTCATTACTATCTTGCTTATGTTATTTGTGAATGAGCTAGTTTAGTTAAGTGTGGATTTGACCTAGACAGCGTACTACCGCCGATTCTGCGACGTAGGCTGGACGTGCCCACGCACTCGTGCCCGAATATCCGGGTGCGGGTCGTGACACGTTTTTGTGGTGGCCCATGCAGGTCTAACGACTAAATTGTTCGGTTTCAACTTAGGGACCGAACAGGCCTGCAATCAGATTGAGGATTCTAGGGAAAAGCTCATTCACAGTATAGGGTCCTTATTTCAATTCTTGATATCATTTCTCCTCAATTTTCCTATCGCCTTTGATTTCCAAGTATTCTATTCTGATTCTCCTATCCCTTAATCTTTCAGAATGGTCCAGACCAGGAACACAGTAGGAGGCACATCAGAACCAGCTGAGCAGAATGTGCCCGAAACTCTTGCACTCCCGCCGCCTCCATCTGTTCCAGCAGTTACTCTAGATGGGACACAACTACTTGGAGTGTTCCAGGGACTAGTGGAATCCCAGAAAGAACAGACTGCACTTCTGCGGACCAGCCTCTCAGAAGCAATTAAGTCCCAGGAGTCGCCACTCAAGAGGCCAGGAAGTGCCAAAGACTTCAAGAACCTTAGGCCTCTGGAATTTTATGGAACTGAGGGCATTCTCTACGCTGATGAGTGGATAGAGAATGTCGAGAGACTCCTGAAGACTGCCCGGGTTCCCGATGATCTCAAAGTGGAATCCGCAAGTCTGCAACTGTTCGACATTGCTCGAACCTGGTTCAGAGATGAACCCCAACTATCTGCTTCCGACATCACCTGGGAGGACTTCAAGAGGCTATTCAAGGAGAAATTCTACCCCGAAGTGGCTCGGGAAGCTCTCGAAAGCCAATTCGAGAGACTGGAACAAGGTAACATGACTGTTGATGAATATACTGCTGAATTTAGCAGGTTAAGCCACTTTGCGGAGTACATGGTTCGTACCCCGGAGGACAGAGCCCGGAGATTCAAGAAGGGGCTGTCTCCGGATATTCGCCTCGCTGTCACCACCAGCCGAGCTCGTACCTATGAGGAAATCTTGAGCGTGGCACAAGGCGTTGAGAGAGACATGGGGCATAAGCTAAAGCGAGAGAGAGATACCGGAAATGTGGGACCCAACAAACGCCTTTTTCAACAACAACAACAACAGCAGAGGTCCCCGCAGCAAGCCCAGCGTCCTCTCCCTCGAGCTCCAGCACCCCAACATCAAGCTCAAGGGCAGACCCAACGAGTTCCCACTTGTGGCTTTTGTCGGAAACAAGGTCACACCTGGCAAGTTTGTAGGATGAGACTAGGTGTCTGTCTATATTGTGGATCAACAGAACATCTAGTGAGGGACTGCCCCACTGCTCCAGGACGCGGACAAGCTTACGTGATGACCGTGGAGAACGCGCAAACTCTGGAAGCAGCTAATGCGCGTAAGTGATTCGTAGATACCCTTCCTAGTATTGTTTAGCTCATGCCTACTGGTTCGTGACCTCAGCCTCAACCCAGTAATTTTAAACTTGCTAAATAACCTGGTATGCTTTTAATTTTGATAACTATAGAAGATTCTAGAGGTTGCTATTATGCTTACTATGTGTGGTTTTGTGGAATTAAATAATTTTACCTCCTTTCATCATTATCTAGCGCACTTAAATTTTGCTGAACTTGACATATGCTGCTATCTTATAGCCTAGTTTTGCAAGCTTACCCTTTATCGGGCTTGTTCATGACACGTGTATTATTGAGGCCTGATCAACCCCACTAATACAAGTGTCTACTCAGAATCAGTGTACTACGGTCTGATCAACCTTAGTGCATTTTGATTCGCACTTCGCACGAGTACTTTACGTGGATTGAGAGATATAGTGACTAGCATACTTGCCCCTAAAACATGCCCGAGCATATCGTATCAGTTACATATCCGTACTAATACGAGCATGCGGATAAATGATTACCAGAATAGGATCTCAATCCATAACCGCCTGACAATCCCCATTAGAATTCTTTAAACGCCTTGATCCCTATACCTCTGTTCTACCACCTCGCCCTTAAACTCTTATTCTTGATCCTCGTCTTCCCTTACTTCGGAAAGACAAAATCCTGTGTTTGATATAGGTTTGATTTGTAGTGCTAGATGATAACCCTTTATGACCAAGGCAAGACCCTATGTGCTGTGTTTTGTGTTGCAGACTTAAGATTCAATACCCAAATTTATTAAGTTGAGACCTAGCTTTACTAGTTGTATAGCCTTAGAGGATATGGGTAGAATTCTAAGTTGGGTAGCGACCGTAATGTCCACCTGAGAGAAACCCGTTAGACTGTAGTCAAGTGAGTTGGACAGAGAGAACCCTGCCATAAATTAAATTTCGAGGACGAAATTTTATAAGTTGGGTAGATTGTAAGCCCCTGATTTTTCAAATAATATTAAAATTGGGATTTTTTTTTTCACAATTTTCTGGAATTTTCTGGGAATTTTCTGTAATTAAAATCAGGGTTTTGAATTATCACAAGATTTTTTAATTGATAATAAATAACATTAAAATATTATGAAAATAATATTTTTGGGTGTAAAATAGAAAATTGGACTTAGGGTAATTTTTCTGGATTTTTCTGGGCCTCAGAACTATTTTTAAATACCTAAAAACAATTTTTCTAATTAAATAATTAATTAACTATTTTTATTATTATTATTATTATTATATTTATTATATTTATTATATTTTTTATTTTTATTTTTTTCTGGCCCGGCCCGTTGGGCCGCGGCCCGGCCCGTAGCCCAGCCCAGCCCGCTGCCTTGCCGGGTCGGGTCGGGTCAGACCCGACCCGCGAGCCGCCCGCTAACCCGCCGACTGTTTCCCCCCAGCCCACGTCGCCCGCAGCCCGCGCCGGCCGCCGCGCGCAGCGCCGCACGCCCCGCGCCCCGCTCGCCGCGCTCCCCGCGCCACGCTCCCCTCTCCGCCCGCCTTCTCCGGCTGACTCGGCCGCCCTCCGCCCTATAAAGGGCCCAGACCCCTCGACTCCTCCGCCTCCATTCGCCTCAACCCCCACCGCCGTCGACGCCTCCCCGCCGCTGCGCCTCGTCGACCACCGCCTCCTACGCCGACGTCGCTCCGCCCAGAGCCGCCGTGCCCAGCCCAGCGCTCCGCCGGCCGCTCCTCCCTCCTCCTCTCCTCGGCCGCTGCAGCAGCCGCAGCGTCGCCACGCTGCCGGAGCCGCCGCCTCCAGCTCCGCCGCGTGTCCCCAGCGCGCCGCCGCGAAGCCCCCGGCCCCCTCCGCCTCTGCACGGCCGCCCTCAGCCGCCGTGTCCGGCGAGACAGCCCTAATCCTAACCCTAATTCACCCGCGTGTCCGACACGAGTCGGACACGGCTCGAACCTGTTTTTCGGGTCCCCTTCAGGTATGTGTAACTTTCGCCTCGTAGCTCCGTTTTCAATTCCGCAAATTGCGTTGTGAAGCCTGTATGACCCTCTCGGTGTCCGGACAAACTGTTCGGGGCATCGCGTCCTGTGGTGATCGCACACCGCGATCCAAAAACAGGAAAAACCAGACCCTGTTTCACCCCGGAACTGAGTGCGCCCCGCCAAACGGGACGACTTGGTCGCGCGCGGTCTTCACAGATACGTGCGCAGCGTTGATACGGACGTGTGAGATTTCGCGGAAGCTGATTCGGGTGTGCGTGCACACCGGAATCAACGCGTATCCGCGGACATCGCCCCGTATCCGCCTTTTCTGCAATTCACCTTAACTTCTTGTACACTCGTCAGATCGAGACGAAACTTGCGCCATCGGACTCGTAGCGATACGCTGGTCCTGTGGGTCAAGTTTGGTTCGATTCTGAGAACGTTGACGAAATCGCGTGTCGTGGGCCCCACAGGCCCCGCTCTACGGGCGATTTTGTGTTTGGCTCATCGGAATCCAAATCTGGAAGTTCCGTTGGGTTCGTATCAGCGTTCCTGACCTGTTGACACTAAGTTTGGTGAATTTGGAGACCGTTGACCTGGACACATTTTTCGGTGCAAAGCGGGCCCACCGGCGGACCCCGTTTTGACCCGAAACTGCCGTTTTCGCCCTTGTCTCCAAATTGGACCTAAGGACAGGCGTTTCTAGCTATTTGACACCTTCTGAGCGTGATGGTAATGTCTATTTCAGCTTCTGGACTCATCTCTGGAAACTTCCCCTAGCACATATTAATCGGATCCAAACAACAGGCAAGTACCTGCATTTCAAGTTAATCTTTATATTGTGATAATTAATTCTCTGCTCTACTAGTACCCTTGTTGATTACACGTAGCGTAAAGTACTGTATTTCATGTCTTGAATGTTGGAGTTCATGTCTTTTTTACATATCGGGTGGGAGAATACTAGGAGGCATGTAGTTTACCCTTCCCCAGGTCCAGATACTAGCTGTTGGTACGCGACTGTACCATCAGCCTTATACTTGATCATTCCAGACACTAGTCGTCTATGACGGCCTTATTAGCCTTATAAACCCCTACATGCCAACTATGTATTCTAAATACACAAGTTCACACACATAGTTCTAGTCTTGTTATATTTCTTGCTGACTGTGTAGTTTCATTTCCTGTTTCACTTTATTTTTCCTGCTTTCTCATATTCCTGTTTATAGCATTAAACTCTGAGATGTTGATGTTCCTTATGCAATTTCCTTAACATGATATTCAATATTTAATTGTCATAAATATTTAGTTTAATCTTGTTGTGCACTGTGTACTTTGCTCCTTTCCTGACTGGATTCGTTGTTTAGGCGATGATGAGAACCTTGCCCCTACCTATTATGGACCCTATGAGCCAGCAGGTGATACAGTCGCAGAGCCGGTTCCCACCCAGGAGACTACTCCTGCAGAGTAGTTAGCAGTGGCTACCTTTATTCTATTTTCTTATCTTATTAATCGGGTTTGTCCCCGATTTCATTCTGAATTTCTGTACTAAATATTTGAATCTGTTGTCACATTTATTTCAGTTGAAATCTTAAGTTTCCATTCTCATTACTATCTTGCTTATGTTATTTGTGAATGAGCTAGTTTAGTTAAGTGTGGATTTGACCTAGACAGCGTACTACCGCCGATTCTGCGGCGTAGGCTGGACGTGCCCACGCACTCGTGCCCGAATATCCGGGTGTGGGTCGTGACAATTTGTTTCATTCGATATCTCATCGTGCTCTAGTTTATGTGATTGAGTATTCCATATTATTTTGTGATATCCGTGTCCTCTTATGGAGTTGGATATTCATGTGAGAATGATTAGATAGTATTATGACCTAGATAGCGTTCTACCG
The DNA here is from genome assembly GCA_036927795.1 of Iris macrosiphon. Lineage (NCBI taxonomy): Eukaryota > Viridiplantae > Streptophyta > Magnoliopsida > Asparagales > Iridaceae > Iris > Iris macrosiphon. The sequence goes on from JAYESA010000010.1 coordinate 28,780,258, forward strand.
CCGATGCTGCGACGTAGGCTGGACGTACCCACGCTCTCGTGCCCCTATACCGGGTGCGGGTCATGACAAGCGGTCCCCTCGGCTGTACTACAGGTGGTCTCGCATGTGCCCTCAGAGCTGAAGCTTCTTCCTGAACTTTATGACGAGGACACTCTCTCATCTGACATCCTTCAGTACCATAGTACAAACAAACTCCCAATCTCTTCCTGCAAACTTTCCATATGTGGCTAGGCTTCTTGCAGAAGTGGCAGAAAGATTGCTATAACTGTCTCTGCTGCTGTGGTGCCTGGTAAAATGGTGCCCTAGCTAGAGTTTGGTGCTGCTGAGGCTGCTAGAAAGGCCTGGACTAGAAACGAGGATGCTTGGCAGATACTGCACTACTGTTGGCCCCCAAAAAAGAATTATGGTTTCTCTTGGGCTTCAAACCCAACTCCTGCTCAACCTTGCGAGCCTTCGCAAGTATCTTCGAGTATGTCTCATAAAAAGATGGAATGAGCATCTTCACTTCCCAGTTTAGACCCTCACAAAAATGAATAGCCTAAAGTTTTGGCTATTTCACTAAATACTCTGCAAATCTGCCCAACCTGCCGAACTCCGCAGAGTACTCCTCCACAGACATGCTCCCCTGAATGAGGCTCTCAAACTGCCTCCCCAAGTCTAGCCTGTCTGCCCGAGCGAAGAATTTCTTCTTGAAGAGGTCCTTGAATACCTCCCAAGACTGTCCTGCGTCAACAAGAAATGGCTCATTCCTGAACCAAGTGCGGGCAACATCGAACAATTGAAGTCCTACTGCCTCAATCTTCAGATCCTCAAAAAGATGGGACACCCTCATAAGACGCTCAATGTCCTCGAGCCAATCATCAGCATATACGATGCCCTCCGTCCCAAGCTTAGCAACCCGAGGAGCAACCTGCTACTGGACCAGAACTCCTCTCTCTACTACGGCACGAGCAGGCAGATGAGCACTCTCGATGCCCTACCGTAAAATATCGGTCTACCTCTGATGTGCCTCAGATTAAGCCCTCTGTGCCTCCAGTATCTCACAAAATAGTATTAATATTTGTGTCGCATCTGCTGGCACGAAAGATGGAGGTGAAAGTCCCTCAGATACAGCTGACACAGTCCTCTGAGTAGGTGGTGGACCTTCGAAAGTAGCTGACACTCCAATCACCGAAGAAGTATCTGGTGCAGGCCCTCGAGACGTCGCAGACCTCTCAGAAGCTGCTTTCCCCTACTGATATCTAGTCTTAGGCGTCATCCTGAGACAAAGCGAAAGAAAGAATCAATATGGCACATGATGTAAGACACTCAAGAAAAATACAGTTTAAAAGATCAAGTATCAATATCAAGGAAGAATAGTTGAATGAATCAAAAGAATTTTTTTAGATGTGATTGAGTATTCTCAGCCTATAGTCTATATCTTATGTTCTGAAACAGGCTCATAATAGCACTCAAATAAGAGCATCACTATGAATCGCACTAATTGCGACCTCGAAGACCTGCATGGGCCACCTCTAAAAATGTATCACAATCCGTACCCGATGAAGGGATACAAGTCGGAAATAATGCCCAACCTACGCCACAGAATCGGTAGTAGAACGTTGTTTGGGTAATCTATCTAACAATATAATAAGCCACCAACAATATTAATACACTCAATCACAGATCTAAGATAAAAATGAGCACGAATATAATAAAGAATAGAATAGTCACATACAACTCATGAGTAAATAATAACTTCACTGAGTCTGAAGAAATACTAAACAAATAAGCTGGAGACAAATTTAGTACAAATAATACTAAGAAGCTACAAGTTTTGGGTCATCTGTCTCAATCGGGATAAGTTTCTCTGGACCCAGGGTCTCTGACTCTAAGTCCACAACATCCTAAGGTCCATAATGTATAGGGTATCACTCCATAGTGTCATCTGGGAAAAATATATTCAGTCAAGAAAGGAGCAGAATACATCTCTAATAGCAGTTCTAATCAATGATAAAAACTATATAACAGTAAATAGATGTGAATATATAAGATGCAATAATAGATACAAGAGATATACAATAAGAAAATACTAGAATAAATACAATAATGAACAATATGATAATGAACAAGAATAATAATGACTAAGTGAGTGAGTACTAGCTTTAACATGTGATCGGCTTAGAAACTTGCACAAGAAAACTTGCACAGGAATAATGGCCTGGTTAGTCATATGTACAATGTATGACCAACACTTACAGGAAAATAAGACATGCACAAGAAGGATATGATCACATATCTACACTAAAATACTTCCCACCCCCGACTGGTATAGTGGATCCAACCATGATATGCTATGGCACAAGATTATCTAGGAAGGTAGCAAGTCTTTCCGAGAATTAGTGTCTATACATGTACAAGATAATCAATGAAACAAGGCTTGCACAAGATACATCATATATCAAGGAATAACATCTCATGACGAGATCCGGATATACTAATTCGTGTAAGCATCGTGTCAAGAAAATATGGATATCTACACTAGATACAGTGAACATAGAGGATATCATAAATGAGAAACTATCAGAGAATGTACTCGCCTGAAGTTCGATGAATAGTCTCACAGATGTCTGATATGGTACCTCAAATACCTAGATAGGGAATACAACATCAATGCAAGGTTTCAACATAAAAATAAGTTAAACTAGTCAACCTCTAGGTCAAAGAGCCATTTCTAAGTTAACACAGTCAAACTAGGTCAACTCTAAGTCAAACCGGTCAAACTACCTATTTCTATGTTGCATGAGTCTATCTTAATGATATTGGGTCCATACACTAAGAATCTAGGTCATACAAGCTACATCTTAGGATACTAGGATACCGTATCTCAGTATACGCAACAAAAGAGATGAATATCACATATGTACATATCAAACAATATTAAATATAAAATCCTAATTTCCAAAAGCTATGTGGATACCTTGGTTTCGAACCAACTCGGTATTGCACCACTAACACTCATCTTGGTATCTAAATCCAATACCTTGGATATCCCCAATACATTGGCATTTACCTTGGTATCTCAAGGTAATGCAAAACCTCACTTAGCTCACTACCCAACATTAACTATTTGCTAACAACCAACTACTAAAAATATAATATGTTAATATATAGATACCAACTATGAAATATATATATATATATATATATATATATATATATATATATATATATATATATATATATATATATATATATATATATATATATATATATATATATATATACATACCAATACCATACATATACTAAATAGCTATAATTTAATGCATAGGTATATATACATGCAAACTGTCACAGTTGGCTGCTGCTGCTGTTGCAAATACTACTGTTGCTACTACGGTTACTGCTGCTGTCGCTAATGCTGCTGCTGCTGTTGTTGCTGAAGGCCGTTACTGTTGTTGCTGTATACTGCTGATGTCGCTAATGCTGCTGCTGCAGCTGTCGCTGCTGCTGTTGATAATGCGGCTGCTGTAGCTATAGCTGCTACTGCTGTCGCTATATGTGTTGAGCCCTCCTCTCTTTAGTATATACAAATACATAAACATATATATACTAATATATATACTAACTACATCTATTATATTTAATAGATATCCACAATTTAATAACTTATATATACACATAACATATACATATATACACTATTATATTTAATAGCTATTATATATATATATATATATATATATATATATATATATATATATAATTATATATTATAAATGACTAAGAACAATAGGAAATATATCTAGAATACAACATCACAAACACATGGAGTGTATCGCACCCGTATCACACTAGAACTATGATACGCTTGCGACACGAGTCCACCACACATCCAAACGTACCCCGAAGGACACGAGCAACTCTAATATATTATTTATAAACAATATAAAGAGTCAAACATAATTCTACGTGTCCGTGTCAAAATATGACAGGCACAAAGTTTCGTGTCAGAGAAAAAACCCCCAAACCAACACGTATCACCAAATTATTAGGATACGGCCTAAACGTACCCAATTGTGGATATGACACTAGCCCCAAACATACAAGCACATGCCAAATTGATCTATAGGACTAATTGACAAACACAACAAGTGTCAATGTCAAAATTTCTCTAAAATTGACACAAAAAGCACAATAACTTTCTCAATAGGCCTCATATGATCCCAAAACCAAATCTTATGGGTAGCCTATGCATATGGATTAATTTCTCATGGTTAATTCTTATATTTAGACTCTAAATTAAGGAAAAAAATTAAATTGTACCTATTAAGAGATGGATTCCCAATACAACCTCCAAATATGATAAAATTGGCCTCCAATTTGTAGGTCATTACTCCTCTTTGTAGATCCTTGCTTCCTTCTTCTAGATCCTTGCTCCACTAGACTCCAATGGTGATTTGGGAAGGATTTGGGATAAAATTTGGTAGAGAAATAATGTGGGAATGAGGAAATTTGGTTGAAGAAAATTTTAGATCTAGATTTCAAATAAAAAGAGGAGAGAGAAACTTTTTTCCTCTTTCTTAATAGGCTGACCCCCCTTACCCCTTCCTCAAGTCACTATATTATGTCTATTATACCCCTTGGGGCCTCTCATGAAGAAATAATTAAGGAGAAAAGATTCTAGTCTAATGGTTTAATTAAACTAATTATCCTCCTAATGAATGGGCTTCTAAATGGGCTCAATTCTAACAATTAATACATGTTGATTCATGAGTCTAAACTAAACTAGTTAGGTCCACTAACAAAAGTCCAAAATAATAAACTAACATCTAACAATAATTAAATAATACAACAAATAATTATTTAACATGCACAATATTTAATTAATGATAAATTTACTAAAATATTATTTCCTAGAAAATGTGGTAGTGACAGCCAGGGTCTCTGACTCTAAGCCCACAACATCCTTAGGCACATAATGTGTAGGTACCACTCCTTAGTGTCATCTGAAAAAAATATATCCAGTCAGAAAAGGAGCAGAGTACATATTTAACAGCAGTTCTAATTAATAATATAAACTATGTAACAGTAAATAGATATGAATATACAAGATGCAATAATAGATACAAGAAATATATAATAAAAGAAATACTGGAAATAAATACAAGAATGAACAATATAACAATGGACAAGAATAATAAATGACTAAATGAGTGAGTACCAGCTTTAACATATGATCGACTTGGGAACTTGATACAAGATATATGGCCTGGCTAATCATACGTGCGATATATAATTAACACTATTCAATGAACAAGACTTGATACAAGGAGAGTATGATCACATATCTATACTACATACTCCCCAACCCTGACTGGTATAGTTGATCCAACCATAGTACGCTATGGCACGGGATTCTCTAAGAAGATAGCGACTCTTTCCAAGAATCAGTGTCTGTACATATAAAAGAAGAATAATGAAATAAGGCTTGAACAAGATACACCATATATACCAAGGAATAACATCCCATGACTAGATTCGGATATACCAATCTGTATAACCTCATATCAAAAAATTATAGATATCTATACTAGATACAATGAACATAGAGGATATCATAAATGAGAAACTATCAGAGAATATACTCGCCTGAAGTCCGATGAATAGTATCACAGATGTCTGGTACGGTGCCTCAAGACCTAGATATGTAATATGACATTAATATAAGGTTTCGGAATAAAAGTAAGTTAAACTAGTCAACATCTAGGTCAAGGAGCCATTTCTAAGTCAAAATAGTCAAACTATGTCAACTCTAAGTCAAATTAGTCAAACTTGGTCAAACTACCTATTTCTAGGTTGCATGAGTCTATCTCTATGATGTTGGGTTCATAAACTATGAAACTAGGTCAAACAAGCTAGATCTAGGATACTAAGATACCATATCTTAGGATACGCAAACAAAATATATGAAATATCATATATGCATATCCAAACAATATTAAATATACTAATCCTAATTACAATTACTAAATGAATACCTTGGTTTTGAAACAACTCGATATCGCACTATTAAATACCCATCTTAATACCCAACTCAATTACCTTGAGTATCCTCAATACCTTGGCATTTACCTTGGTATCTCAACATAAATGTGATATCTAGTATATATCTAACTAACCCACTACTATATATACTAATACATGTATATATCGACCCAATATAATTTCTAGTATTCACTAATATCAACTACTAGTATTTACCAATTTGAATTTAAGTACTAACTCTCCTGCTATATTAACTATCAATACAACTAATATATATATATATATATATATATATATATATATATATATATATATATATATATATATATATATATATATATATATATATATATATATATATAACTTAGAGATATTCATAAGAGGTATAACTAAATAGATACTAACTAACTAACTAGCTAGCTAATTTAACTAACAATAACTATTAGCTAATAATATTTAACTTACTAAATATCTAGCTACATCCTAATACTAACCAACCGATCTCCCCTCACTGTTACTACTTCTCGGAATGCTGCTGCTACTGCAGCTGCTTCTGCAAGCTGCGACTACTGCTGCTGGAAACTGCTACTGCTGCTATTGCAAGCTGCTGCTACTACTGCAGCTGCTTCTATAAGCTGCTGCTGCTGCTGAAAGCTGTTGCTGTTGTTGTTCTAAGCTGTTGCTGCTACTGCAGCTGCTTCTATAAGCTGCTGCTGCTGCTGCTGCTGTTGCAAGCTGTCGGGCCCCTCCCCTCTATTACATAGACACACACAATAACATACATACATATATACACCAATATATATATATATATATATATATATATATATATATATATATATATATATATATATATATATATATATATGCACCTATGCACTTATAGATATATTATACCATACATATATATACATAGCATCACATACACGTATACACATATATATAACATACAAGTATATATATATATATATATATATATATATATATATATAACATAACTTATTCAAATAGCTATTATATATATAGAGGTATAACTACATATATATATAACACATAGATATATAGATATATGATACACTAACACATATAAATACATGTATATAAATTTTATATATATATATATATATATATATATATATATATATATATATATATATATATATATATATATATATATACATCCACTACAATAGCTAAGAACAATAGAAATTGGATCTAGAAATGAAATGCAACAAACACGTGGAGTGCATCGCACCCGTATCACACTAGATCTATGATACGCTTGTGATACGAGTCCACTACACAACCAAACATATCCCGAAGGACACGAACAAGTCTAATATACTATTTATGAACAATACGAAGATTCAAACACATATCTACGTGTCCGTATCAAAATATGACATGCACAAAGTCCGGTATCGGAGGAAAAACTCCCAAATCAATATGTATCACCAAATTATTGGGATACGACCTACACATACCCAATTATAGATACGACACCAGCCATAAACATATAAACACATGCTAATTTGATCTATAGGACAAATTGAGAAACACAACAAGTATCAATCTCAGAATTTCCCCAAAATTGACACAAAAAGTACCATAACTTTCACAATAGGCCTCCCATGAACTCAATTTTAATTCCTATGGGTAGTCTATGCATATGGGTTAATTTTTCATGGTTAATTCTCAGATTTAGAATCTAAATTAAGAAGAAAAACTGAATTGTACCTATTGGAAGATGGATTTCTAATACAACCAATAAATTTGATGAAATTAGCCTCCAACTTGTAGATCCTTGCTCCTCTTTGTAGATCCTTGCTTTCTCCTTCTAGATCCTTGCTCTACTAGCCTTCAATGGTGATTTTGGAAGGAATTAGAATAAAATTTGGTAGGTAATTGATGTGGGAATGAAGAAATTTGGTTGAGAGAAATTGTAGATCTAGATTTGAAATGAAAAGAGGAGAGAGAAACTTTCCCTCCCTCTTTTAATAGGCCGGCCCCCCCTTTCCCCTTCCTCAAGCAACTATGTAATATCCATTATACCCCTAGGGGCCTCTCATAAAGAAATAATTAAGGAGAAAATATTCTAGTCTAATGGTTTTAATTAAACTAATCATCCTCCTAATGAATAGGCTTCTAAATGGGCTCAATTCTAACTAATAATAAATGTTGGTTCATGAGTCTAACTAAACTAGTTAGGTCCACTAACACAAGTCCAAAATAATAAATTAACATCTAATAATAATTAAATAATATAATAAATAATTATTCATCATGCATAATATTTAATTAATTATGAAATGACTAAAATATCCTTTCCTAGAAAATGTGGTAGTGACACAACTTCTTCAAAAGTGCGCCGCTGTGCCAACTTCATCAAAAGTGCATCGCTGTGACAACTTCATCAAAAGTGCGTCACTGAGCCAATTTCTTCAAAAGTGCGTCATTGCGCCAATTTTATCAATAAGTGCGCCATTGTACCAACTTCTTTAAAAGTACGTCGCTGGCCAACTTCTTCAAAAGAGCGCTTGTATAGCCATTCCAAAAGTACGCCAATCTCCCGACCACTTCCAAAGTGTGCCTACTATCATAACTGACAGTGAGGAGTAATGATTACATATCCCACATGCCATGTTTTTTATGAAACGTGTACAAACAACTGTCCCCCATGACCTATACTTTCCTTGTATAGGAAGCAGCATGTCAAAAAGGCAGCAAGTTGTGCACCCACTCATTAAGAACGTGGGATGTTAGTCCATCAAAAGTGCGCACACAGTACGGATTGTCCAAAGTGTGTGCACACTATCATAACTTTTCTAAAATCCTATAAATATAGGATCATTGTGTACGTTAAGGGGGAAGCACAGTGCATAGGCAGAAAAGGGCTAGAATTTTCAAGTCTTTAAAATTCAAGAACAGAAGAAAATAAATAGAAGTTTGTCGTGTCGTTGTTGCCAAAGCTTTCTTATTGCTCAACTCTTCAAGTTGTTCACAGCATCCTTGCATTTCTTCGTCGTTGTGTGGTCCAAGGAGTAAAGTGATAGCCCGCAGATCAGATCTCTACAGCTATACTTCTTCAAAATCAATTATACTTTGATTCTTGTTTAGGATCTTTTGTACACTTCTTTCTTCTTTAAAAGTTTGTAATACAAAAGTTTTGTTTAAACTTTTCTTTGTAAACAATATGGCGACTCTAATGGGGATGAATTTCTCCTCTGACGAGAAGGCAATAGCTCAACTCGATGTTGCGTCGGTCGGTTCGATGCAAAAGACCTTGGTCTTGAAGTTCGACCAACAAGCATAGGAAGAAATGCTCCATTTTGGGGGTAGTGCTACCCCTCATTCGCACTCAAGTCGAGGAAAATTCACAAAGTGTGGGTGCCCAAGCCTCGTCATGCATATCCCAAAGTTGCTGCCAACAAGAGAAAAAGTATTATAATTGACGGGAATTAGCTGGTCAATTCTGTCAACCAAACTAAGGTCGATGATTTGGTGGACAAGTCCCTTACATTAAACAAGGGATACAAATTACGTAACTCACGCAATATTAAGAAAAGGATGATCCACACCTAAGATTCTGAGTTATTTGCATTAAACAAGGGATACAAATCATGCAACTCGCACAATATTAAGCAAAGGGTGATCCACACCCAAGCTTTTGATCCTGTGCATATTTGTTGTAATATGCTGGGCAAGCAAGTCATGGACACCGCTGTCCAAACCAATCTCTCTACAGGTGCACTCTTCAAAGAGAGACAAAAGTTAGTCAGGGAGAATCATTCTCCTAACATTATGATTACACGCACAGTGGAGGAAAAGTCATGCGTCACTCGTCAGAAGCCTATTATTAGTGCGCCACACCAACACCTTCATACAAAAGCAATTGTACGTAGACAAACTAGGCCAACTCTGCCTACACAGCAGAAAGTGTGCCAAGTAGGGTCAACCTCTTCACAACATGTTGATTGTACGCGAGATAACGAATTATTCGCTAACCAAGCCAACACTTCGTTCTACACACAAGGGACCAAAAATATGCATAAAAGATTTAATATATCACATGTAAAGAGGCAGATTCTACCCTCTTTCTCCTCTTCTATTCCCTTTTTCAATTTATATGAGCTTATTTTACAAAAGTGGAAAGAGAGACCCTTTTGACTTTACAATGGTATTTTCTAATGAACATCGTTGCAATTGTCATAGAGCTATAATTAAATATTGATGTGCATCAGCAAAATGGTCTGTGTTTGACTGGTTGACCTATACTATGTCTCCCAAACCTCGACTTGCAAAGAAAGTTGACAACAAGGAGTATGATGGTGATGAACTGCTCTATACTATAATGTACATGGCTTCGTATCTTCTCCATGGCGGAAGACAATCAAGACAAAGTTCTTCAAGAATACACAGCCAGAAAAAATTTGACCAACTTGTCGACTCCTTTGAAGGAGTATACCAAAATACTCGTTCTCGAAGATGAGAGCTCATTCTTTACCGGAATCCCCATTCCTCATAATTCGAGGCTGGAGGTAGCAATCCTCCTGATTCTGAAACTGGCAGTGTAGACTCCAACTACACAGTTATTTCTACCAATCCCTCTGTTATACATAGAGAAGTTAGCATCTACGCCATCGGTGATGAACAAGACACTTCTCTATCAGAAGCCATCGAACAACGTCTCAACTCATTATAGGTTGCCCTCAGGGACATGTACACTATGATGCAAAATATGTATTAAATGATGGTATCCCAATATTCTACTACACCAGTCCTGGTTAAATTGCTTCATTCATACCTGCACAGCCTACTCCTAGAACAATACCTCTGTAGGATAACACAAATCCAGAAGCAGTCATAAACTAAGAGTCGGCAGCGCCAACTCTTAATCCTCTCAATATTGGGAGTGGACCTCCGTCGGTTATAATACTTGTTTAAACAGGATCTTATCAGTCAGCTGTACCACTCTGACCAGAAGATCCTCTCTGAGCTATCCAGGATTTGCGTGCACAGGTCGATGTTTTAAAGAATAAAGACCAACTCCGAAAGCTGGGGGTGAAACAGCCTAATCCTCCTCATTGGAAAAATATTTCATTCCCTTCTAAATATAAACTCTAATCAATAGTCTTATTTGAAGGCATGACATCATTGAGCCAATATATTAATTACTTTAATATAATGATGGCTCATCTGCAGAAAGAGGATGCTCTCCTCATCAGATTGTTCATGGAATATTTGGCCGACATAGCCTACGATTGGTATCTTAGTTTACCTGATAACTGTATATCCATGTTTGATGATATAAAGTATTTTTCTCTCTCACGATTCTATGAGGGATGCATTGATATGACGATGTCTTCTCTCATCGTCATCAAGCAAAAAGAGAAAGAATTCGTCCGTGAATTCATAGAGCATTTCAGGCAAGCAACTCTGAAGTTGCCTTCCGGTATTCCAGATTCTGCATTTATCACTACTTGCAAAAAGAACTTACTGCTTATATTAGGGCTCTGGATGGGTCCAAGCTAATTTCAAAACTAGACAACATTCATCATAGGAGCCGAAGCCGCTGAAGGTAGCACGAAGGTGGCACATAATTTAGGATTATAAATGCCCAATACAGAAGATAAAAGGAAGTTCCATTTCACCCTCAACAACAACGACAATCGCACTGATAAAGCAAATGAGGCTCTTGCTATAATTGTCTCTAAGGGTTCTTCAACACCCAAGATACAGCTCCGGCCAAAGAAAACTTATTCCTTTGACGACGATGATGTTGTCAACATCTTGAATGTATTAGTGAAGGATGACAAGATCAAATATCTCGACATTATATGTCAGAAAAAGGCAGACAGAATCGATGATCCAAAGTTCAACATGTACCATCGATACATAAATCATGCAACATGAGATTATAATGCATTAAAGAAATACATTCAATGACTAATTGATACTGAAGCTATCACCCTTCATAATGACGACAAGCCAGTAACCGCCAATGTGATGTCACTCTAATTTGGTGACTTCTCAGTGCAGAAAGTTCCAGAGGCATCATCTCTAAGCCACAACTTAGGCTGGCAAAGCCTAACGGAGACTTGTCGATGATGTCAGTGGTTATTCCTCCCGAAGTACCGTATCTAGGCTAGAGATTTACTTTCTAATCCCCGGCAGGCCCTTTATCCCCGGCTGAGTGTTTAAGATATACAATGTTTACATTCTTATTCCCCATCATTATAAAAATACAGCAAGACGTTCATGCATTACTTTGGACTATTACTTCTATTCAAGAGTCTTGGATACGTAATAAGTAATAGATCCACAAAAAGTCTTCCATTAGACAAGTTCTCAGATCCAACAAAACGTTCTCGTTGAGATCAACCAAAATATTCTCTTACAAAAATAAACAGATTCTTAGAGCCCAGTTGTCATAATGATGTCTTATTTCTAAATCTCCAGTTGGATTAGAGATATTCTACTTCTCTTTCTTCTCGCCACCAAAGAAAATAATGATTCACATCCATATTACCTCTGAATTATTCTTTCTTTCGTTTCCCCAGTAGAGCTAATCCGCCGAAGAAAAACGATCATGTCCTCCTTACCTCTGTATTGTTTTCCTCATAAATATGCAACCTATCATGTACATATTACCTCTGATAATGTTTCACCTTCAAACTTGTTACCTGTACTTCACACAAGTACACCATAGGTATCAAGTCCACAAAAAAATCATCCCTACAGAGTTATTATGTCATGTCCATATCACCTCTGAGCAGATATTTCCAGTGGGTCCCTCGTAAAGAAGTTTGTCATATCAATATTACCTCCGAACAAACATCTTGTCCACTCTTATCTTTTATTTCATATTCACACTTGTTACTCGTACTTTGCATAAGTACATCAATGTAACCTCCCATAATTTTCTAGGATTTTTATTTTAAAAATAGAAATTATATTTTACATACCAACTTACCATTCGTCCTTCTCTTTCTAAAGAAAACCAAGTTAAATCAAGCACGAGCATACATAATAAAATTCAGAGGCAATAGCATACGCAAACACAAGTGTTATGAGCAAGATTATATTTTGGGTGCACGCATTCCACGGGTTATCCAGAAGTGTTGCATAATAAGTTTAATTGTTAAAAAATATACAAGTGTGTTAAATTCATATCCGTTCAGGTATTTCAGATTACTTGATGTGATGCAATAACTCGTACATGGATTGCCGTTAAGCGAGGATGACTTATTTATATGAACAGGAGTCGCTGGCATAGCCATAAAGAACGAGTTATAGTCGGATTGATATTAGGTGCGTGAGGTCAGAAGTCGACGCCACCTTTGCCCCGGATGGTATGGAGTGTGACGCGGTATGGAGTGCCATACGAGGCCAGGGGGCATTCACTCCATACCGCCCACTAGCAGGCGACTATCAGGAGGTTTCGTCCGGATCGGATCGGCCCCGGTGCCCATGAGACCATCTGCAGGAACCTGATTGGATACCTTGTGCACAAGTTGTCCGCGACATGCAAGTCTTGGTCTTCCAATTTTACAACTTGACATGATAATCCATGATTCTTGTTCTAAATAAGCATTGCTCCATGAGCTGTGACTCTTGATTTGCTTGACATAATTCTCGTTTAGTGTTTAACTTGACTTGATACATTCTCCTGGTGCGAGGATTGCCTTGGTGACCTAACGGTCCCAGATACTTGCAGGTTTATATTACACAGAAGGACTATTTGATAGTCTTCTGGCTAGCTAGATGCGTGCACGATACGCGATAGTGTTACTTGATTATGGCATAATATTCATTGTGGAAAGCATTCGAATGAGTCAACGAGTACAAGTTAACATATAAGCAGGAAAGCATGCATTTATGAAAACATAAGCATTTAAGTTTGGCACGGGCCTAAGGGTAAAGCGAGGAGTAAAACCGTAAAGGGACATACCGAGCAACATACTCTAGGGACAAGCAATGTAAACAAGTGAGGCAGTGCACTACAAAGAGTATATATATAACGATCTACTCGAGGCATAGAGGGGTCTAGTTGCATAAGGCAAAGGTAGCATGCGAGGGTCCATTTATAAGCAAAATTTTATTTTCATGTTCTAATACAAGCAATACAAGTTGGGATTATTTCCTTAACTAGGTGCATTGTATTCTTTATTAGCATGCAGGGGGTGATTCACCGAAAAACTAGCATTTATCATCCATATTTTAAGTGTGCGGGCTAAGAAAAGACAAGTTCATCGTAGCCACACTCCTTAGAGATGATTCATCTAGGTCGAGAGATACTCCGAGCGAGCCTTTGAAAGTATAAGTCTAAATTCCTGAAGGACCAAGTCTGGAAATTATTTGTCTCAAATGAGTCTTCTCGCTGAGCAAAGTCGGTTGGGTCATTGCACTTGGGCCTTTTGAATTGGTTGTCCGTTTAAATAGAACGGATTATTACATTATACACCACTCAGAAAAAGTCTCGTCCTCGAGACTTCCTGAGTGTAAACCGTTCGATCGCACTATCAAATCTATCCCAAGCGTAGCAATTGGTACTACTAGATCCATTCGAATACAATTTTTTACTCGTTCCTTATTACCGTATTACGTGTATGCTGGGTCGGTCTCATTAAATGACTTTATCATCCAATCCAAACACTGACTCGGTCTTTATTGCACCTTAGTGAGGAAAATATATCTCTTAACGCGAGGTCCGTTATAATCCAGCTTGAATAATGACCTAAGGTTGAGGCAAACTTATACAAGTCATTATACTTTTTTATGCGAGTATAACATATTCACTTGCACTAGCATTTGAGATCAGCATATCGCGAGTCTGGATTGTGCATATATTCAAAACGTCCTTCAAACATATGCATGTCAAACAACTTAATGATAGTAATCTCTTTGCACTCAAGTTTAATATATCACTGATTATTTGATCGTGTACAAGTTCAAGGCACCCCTCAAACATATGCATTCAACCAAACTTAGCGATAGTGAAATAGGACAAGTAACTTGCGAAAATCTCAAGGGTTTTCATCTTACAAATCATGATGATATTTTCGACAGGGTCAATAAAATTTCCAAGTCATTTCCATTCTAACTCAAACCAAGTATTTGCACTACCGTTAAGCACGATCTATCCGATCAATCGACTAACATCCATCCGTTTGGGTCAAAGATAGTGCACACTTATTGTTCCAAGTATAACACTAAGTCTTGCTACCCCAATTCTATAGCTTATTCAGGCAATACTCTAAAGTCGGTTACACAAATTCTTTCACTTAATACAAGGTCGTCTGCCTAATTACTAGGTCAGCTCACAAGGTCATAGGTACAAGTTTAAGTACACAATTCATGGTACAAATTTATCGTACGATGCTCGCCCCAATTCCTAAGGTTAAACCATTATTCATTTGTACGGGATATTGTGTCCAAGCATGTTTCACTCAGATTTCTAAACATCGAGTATAGATCATCCTACTAATAATAATACATTTATTTGTACAGGGGTCGAGTCCGTTCAGTAAAATCTATCATATATCCAAGTTGCAGGACAAGCCTAGCAATTCACATAGTCTATCTCCTCAAGCATATTTTGATAGAATCTATATATCCATTCCAAGTCTAGACCACCAAGCCAAGATTTAATTCTAAACCTTTGATTATAACTCTAAGTCGTCCGACAAGATTCATGTATCGGTTCACGAAACTATCAAGCGCGATTTATTCCAGGTTCTAGGCTAACTTATCCGAAAATACTTTCAAATTACTTATATTTTTAAATTCGTCTTATTGTGTCAAACCAAAAGTCAAGATGATCTATCAGTTGTTACGCTCTGGTCTCCTACAAGTTCGATTACCCTCGTTGGACGTGAGATCACAATGTCAACGCTCTCGCTTGATAATCATCATAATCCGGGCGTGACGCATGTACGAGCATAGAGTTACGCTCGCATAAAATAATAATGTCGAACATTATGGTTATCATTAAAATAATTGAGATACCTTATTATTTCACTTCACTCTATCCAAGTTATATATATAATCCACCAAGTCATGTACGTTCATGCCGTAATTATAATTCGTCTAGCAAAATTATCCAACTTCAATATTACCGTTCTGTAAATCCATAGTCTACTTATAGCATTCCTCAAACAACTAAGTTTTAAATTCTCAAGGCCAAGTCTATCCACTTTTGATATGTTGCATTCATCGAGTTCATTTGAAATAATCATCGAACATATTTCCATGAGTTCGATCACCCCCGTCGTACGTAAAATTACTACGCCGACGCTCCCGTAGGATAATCATTCTCGTTGGGACTGATTTTAAAGGTTATCTTTTCGAACTTGATTCAAGATCATTCTTCCAAACTCTAAGTCAAATCCGTTATCGCTTATCTCTTTCATCTAACCACAATATTTCTTTCTCTGGCTAACTTCTATTCGAGCATTATTGTATTCAAGCTTCAATCTATTTGTTTTAATTTGATGTCAATCGTACGATCCTCAAGTTTCTGATAAATTTTCTTAACCAAGATATCGATTTCTATTTTCATGAATCCCTATTCGATATAAGCCTTACCATTTATCTGAGACATTCTTAAAATTTTTAATCCAACTATCGTACAAGACCTATGAATCCATTTGGATATTTCCAAAATAAACCATACACCACTCAGGAATTGAGTCACCCAATCAAATCCTCAATCGTGTTCACATCAATCGCTAGCATAGTTACCAAGTCATTCCTTAGAATTCATGTACGATACCTAGCATCGCCTGATAAATCTTAGTCTCATATATATCTTGTTGATAGTCATCCAAGTAAACAATATTTGATTTGTATCTTCTGACACGAAATATCGTCTGAACTGTTTTCCAAAATTCAAGCATGATTTTCTATGTTCGCCTTAGCGATAAACTGTTAAATTTTCTATCGATTGTCATTCTAAGTCTGACTTGTCCTTATCTGAATGATATCTCAATCTCGCTAGCAAACTAGCTTGACACCAAAAGGGTCTTTGGGCGATACTCAGCACAACTTAGCCGAAATACTGTGTGCATAGCTAATCATTCGAACCATATTCTATTCTGCACACTAACCAGTTGGGTAATTATGTATAGGTATTCGGGTTCGCACATAACTTAAAAATTTCTAGAATAAATATATTCCAACTAAGTCTAACACAGGTCGGCACAAAGGCCTTCATATTATAACTTCGTACAAGCAATCACATCATTCACATGTACTTTTTGAAAGTATTTAGAATCATTGTATAAAATATTCCATCGGGTCAACGAGAGAGTGTATGCACATAACCTACGAATGAGCTTTCAAAACTCAAAAAATCGATAAGAAGTCCAAATACGTAAAGCCATGCTCTGATACCAATATGTCATTGTAGAAGCTTGAAAATACGCTGGAGAACTATACGCGTAAAATCCCCAACATGCATGAAGCCCGCGTAAAATAGAGCTTCAGCACTGTGTGGCATAAAACAGAGCTTCAGAGCTATACGCATAAAACAGAGCTTCAGCGCTCTGTAGCTTAAAATAGAGCTCCAGAATAGCCCACGTAAGGCAAGCACTTCTAGGCTGTTTTGGCATAAAAAGGTTGTTACACCTCCCTCTGGCGTAAAATGTGTTTGTCTTTAATGCAAACATAAAGTTGTACGAGGAACTCTTCGTATTCCTCGGATGAATCTGTCAGACAAAACAGTGAACCTGACTCCTGACAAAAAGTACTGCACGACGATTGAGAGGACGGCTGTAATGATAATTTTACACAGAGACCCAGGCTATCGTTTAGTGACATATTCTTGATATAAGTCATTTTTACGCATTCAAAAGAATACGCTGCCTATTCTACATGGGCAGAAATGAGCTTTTACGCTCAAGATAAGACGAAACCGGATGCCACGTCAAAAGCTGTTTCTCGTACAGAGCTCGAGGCATATCTCGATATTTAATGCACGAGATTGAGGCATATCTGTTCATTAAATGTACGAGATTTGATTCTATCCTTTATAAATTTTGTCATGACTGGGGGAGCTAAAACTGTGACTAATACGCTCACATCACCATCCTTGTATGTTACGCCAATCAGGCTATTTTTAACTATAGGAGTATGCCGTATGCTATCTCCTCGAAATACGCCAACTCAGGCTATATTTACAAAGGTACGTGATAAGGCTATTTGGCCCAGAATACCCTCAAAACCTCAATCAGAAAGGATAATTGGCTAGTTTACACTGGTTACCTATTATTTGCAAAGCATCAAGCTTTACGCAGAATTTGACTTCTACGCCAACAAAACAGCTACTTGGCTTTTACGCCAACAAGACAGCTATTGGGCTTCTACGCCAACAAGACAGTTATTTGGCTTTTATGCCAACCATCCTTACGCGAGGGGCAATTATCTATGTGGCTTGCATGCCATGATCTTCGCTGAGCGATTATACGCGTTACCTCATAATGGGATATGCGTCACACGCGAATTCAGGATATCATTCAGACGTGGGTAGCAGTTATTATAACCGCCGCGTAAAGAGTGCAACTCTTTTCACAGTTTGGCTTCTACGCCGACTGGACAGTTACTGTGATTGAGCTCTATAAATAGAGACCTCCGGTCACAGAAGAAAAGGTCGAGATCAAGAAGATCTAGGAGAGGATCAAGATCAGAGATCAAGAGATCAGAGAGAGAGCACAGATAGAGAGTAGTGATTGACGACTTCGGCAACGAGAATCTGATCCCTCCTGTAATATTTGAAGCTTCTTCTTCTTCTACAGCACTTCTTCATCATCGTGTGGTCCAACAAAAAAAGTGATCGACCGCAGATCAGACTCCTATAGCAATTTTTCTCCAGAATTATTTTTATTGTACTTAACATCCTCGTATAGGATTAATTGTACTCTTTTTTTTTCTTGTTTGTAAATAAAGAAAGGGTTTCGTATAAACCTACTTTCAATTTCTTTTGTTTATCATCAAACACAAGATGGCGACTCTGCTGGGGACTACTTTCTCATCTGACGAG
This sequence comes from Iris macrosiphon, assembly GCA_036927795.1. Lineage (NCBI taxonomy): Eukaryota > Viridiplantae > Streptophyta > Magnoliopsida > Asparagales > Iridaceae > Iris > Iris macrosiphon. The sequence continues at coordinate 28,799,327 of JAYESA010000010.1, forward strand.
AAAGCCATTTCTCAATACGATGCTGTATCCGTCGGATCGACGAAGAAGACATTGGTCATCCAATTCGACCAATCTGCTTATGAAGACATGCTTCGTGCAGGAGGTAGCTCTCGTTCCCTCTCTGTCCAGGACAACAAAAAGCTGCGTAAAGTATGGATGCGCAAGACATCCTCTACGCTTCCTGCAAACTCTCCTTCTCTGATCAACAAGGTTGTGACAACACAGCCTATACGTCTTGCACGTAAAACTCCATCTCCCGTTTGTGATGTGGCAAACAAAGCTTCTAGCAATGCCCCAGTGCCAATCCAGAAGTCTAGAACGCGCACTGCGCGTAAAAATCTATCTCCTATCTGTGACTTGGCAGACAAAGCTTCTGGCAATGCCCCAGTGCCAATCCAGAAGTCCAGAACGCGCTCTGCGCATAAAATTTTGTCTCCCGTCTGTGACGTGGCAGACAAAAATTCTGACAAGGCCTCAACGCCAATTCAGAAATTTCCAACGCACCCCGCGCGTAAAAATGCATCGCCCGTCTATGATGAGGCAGATGGACCCTTCGAGCACATCAAGGGAAAACGAGTGGCGGATCTCTCAACCTCCAGGCTTGTACGCTCACAAGAGAAGAAGTTGCCCACACTTCAGATTACGCGTGACGCTGGAGGCCGGTTGAGGACTTTTCCTGCTTTATGCAAACCTGTGCAGAACTCCAAAATACGCCAGGATAAATTTGTCAGCGTAAAGAAGACCCGTTTCATGGGAAAATATGCTCCTCAGACGGATGATGGATCGTATGCTACTCACATGGGTGAACTGCTATATTCTTATGGCAGAGAAAGGGTTATGGTTCCCAATCTCCACGTCCCTACTGATGTAAAAAGGCATAATAAGCCTTCTTCTTCTTCTGTTCATCCCCCTGATTTGCATGAGTTTGTTTGATAATAAACGAAAGAAATAAAAATAGGTTTATATGAAACCCTTTCTTAGGTTTACAAACAAGAAGTACTATTAATCCTATACGAGGATGTTAAGTACAAAATTTAATCTGGGTAGATATTGCTATAGAAGTCTGATATGCAGTCGATCACTTTGTCCCTTGGACCACACGATGATGAAGAAGTGCCATAGAAGAAGAAGAAGCTTCAAAGGTTGCAAAGGCGAGTGGATGCTTGATGCCAAAATTGTTGATCACTACTCTCTGTCTATGCTTTGCTTCTCTCTCGAAGATTCGACCTTCTTTTTCCCTACCTTTCTTTGACAAAATCCTCGATCTCTGAGAATTTTGACCCTTCGACCTAATCTTTGATCTTGACCTCCGTGGACGGAGGTCTCTATTTATAGGCGTAGAAACGGAACAGCAGAGAGAACCGCACCTTTTACGCGACGGTTATCATAACTGCTACCCACGTATAGATGATCTTTAGAATGAGCGTGTGACGCGTGTCCCATTAAGAGGTAATGCGTATAACTCCTACGAAGATCACGGCATGAAAGCCACGTGAGTAACTGTCCCTCGCGTAGAGATGCTTGGCGTAGAAGCCAAATAACTGTCTCATTGGCGTAAAAACTAAATAGCTGTTCTGATGGCGTAGAAGCCAAGTAGGCGTAGAAGCCCAAATAGCGGTCAGATCGGCGTAGAAGCCAAGTAGTTGTTGAGTTGGCGTAGAAGCCAAATAGGCGTAGAAGCCCAGTAGGCATAGAAGCCCCATAGCTGTGATATTGGCGTAGAAGCCAAATTATCCTTCTTCGACTGAGATCTTGAGCGTATTTTGGACCAAATAGCCTTATCACGCACCAATGCAAATATAGCCTGAGTTGGCGTATTCCGAGGAGATAGCATACGGGGTACTCCTATAGTTGAAAATAGCCAGGTCGACGTATTTCAAGGAGATAGCATACAGCGTGCTCCTATAGCTAAAAATAGCCTGATGGCGTAATATGCAGAAGAGATGATATGGACGTATTAGTCGTAATCATGGCTCACCCAGTCTTTGGAAGTAGAACCAAATCTCGTGCATTAAATACAGAGATCTGCCCCCATTCTGAGCATTAAATGCAGAGACGTACCTCGAGCTCTGTACGAAGAGCAGCTTTTGACGTGGCAGTTTGTTTTGTCTTCTGCGGAGCGTAAAAGCTCATATCTGCCTGTATAAAACTAGGCAGCGTATTCCCTTAAATGCGTAAAAGCATTTTGTATCAGGGAAATATCACTAAACGACGGTCTGGGTCTCTGTGCTGACTCATTATTACAGTCGTCGTCTGGATAGTCGTGTTATACCCTTTGTTAGGAGTCAGGTTCATTGTACTATCTGACAGGTTCGTTCGCAGGATTCGAAGTATTCCTCATACAGCTCGTTTGAGGGATACGAGGTATTCCTCGTATAATCTTTCTACTGCATTAAAAAGCAGATGGGTTTTACGTCGTAAAGGCGAGGTAGCAACCTTTATACGCTGAAGCAGTCTGGAAATATTGCATTATACGCGGGTTGTCTCTGGAGCTTATATTTTATGTTGTACTAGCGATGAAGCTCTGTTGTACGCCGATGGCTCTGAAGTCATGTCTTACGCCGTCCAGAACTGAAATACTGCGTATAACTGCTACAGCGTATTTTTTATGCTTCTACAAGTCCCCCTTCAAAGTTTTCAAATTTCTCGTAATTTGAAATACTTTGAATGAAGCATGAAACGGTCAAATCTGACTCGTTCCTTGAGGCTGATTCTTTGGCGGATTTTTGGGGATTTGTTGGGATTCAGTGTGTTCTCTTTTGCCTATAAAAAGGCTGATGAGTTAACCTGTTCTTCCCACATTTCTTTCACCACACAGAGATGATTGCCGGAGTTCGTAGGGTCGACTTGAGGAAGAAGAAGATCATGCTCTTCCAGCATGTAAGGAGCCAAAAAAGAAGGCGTCTTCGAGCAAATGTCCTCTGCAACGGTGGATCATGGAAGGATATCATAGCTTCCTTTGCTCGGGATAATCAGCAACTTCATATGGCAATTCGTCCAGGAGAGAGGAAGGGTCACATTCGACCACACAGCTTGCAAGCTGTATTTTCTCCTGTCGTTCGTGGACAAGGGAAAACAAACTAGCCCTGTCTTCCAGTATTGAGTTGGGTCTAAAAACCTCAACTCAATCTGTCATGGCGTATGGAAGATGGCCTGAATAATTTATACAGGCCCAGTTTTGTATCCTCCCGCCATTAATCATTTTCTTGTTAATCGGCCGCAGAAACCGATTAACTGCTGAAGAAGACGGAAGAAGATCTCCACCAATACGAGAACCTGACAGAACAGACTCTTGGTGTGATCTTTTTAAATGAGGATGAGAAACCCTTTGTAGACGGGATTTTCCTCATATGTAATCATGAAGATGATAAAACCCTTTGTAGATTGGATTTCCATCATATGTAATTATGATTAATAAGATTATCTTCTCTTCCGCATCTGATGATTATTTGCCATATTTTGCTGTGATGAAGTCTGAATAATGTGCAGCTTTGACACGTCTGAATAACTTTACGCCGACTCTGATAAAAAGAGTATTTGGTCTCGTCCGATCTTCTACGCCTAACCGAAGATGCGTAAAAGACTGTTTAGCATTTAAGTCGTATATTCGAACTATCCTGCTGTTTTGAACGAGGAATTTGCGTAGAATTCTGAACTGTTAGTTCTTTAAGAAGAACTTGCTGTTCAGATCGTCATCTTCAAGAAATTTCCCGAAAATCCCTTGAACTAGGGCGAGAAATGGCTGTCGAAACTGAGTCGCCATCTTGAACTGTAGAGAAAAGATTCTGACTGGATTTCAGATGAGTTTCCAATCGACCCAAGAAGAAGAGCCATCTTCCATATTGAACCTGTATACTTTGGGTACTTGGGATGTTTTGAGGCCAGAAAGGAGCATCTTCTGAGTGAACCCTTGTAATTGGCCGTCTTGAAAATTGTTCAGATATACGCGTACTCTGGCCTGCGTATTTTAAGATATGCGGAAAGTCATAGATCCGTAGCATCTGTATTTCCTGAGCGTAGAACCGTAGGTTTGTAGCCTCTCGAGCGTAAAAGCTACCGAGCATAAAAGCATCCGGGCGTGAAATTATAGATTCGTAGCTTCTGAGCAAAAAATCGTCGACTTGTAGCCTCTTGAGCGTAAAATCTCCCGAGCGTGAAATCATAGATTTATAGCCTCTGAACGTAAAGTCGTAGGTTTGTAGCCTCTCGAGCGTAAAAGTTACCGAGCATAAAAGCATCCGGGGTAAAACCATAGACTTATAGTCTCTGAGCGTAAAATCATAGACTTGTAGCTTCTTGAGCGTAGAACTCCTGAGCGTAAAATTATATATTTGCTCTGTTCGTGAATTTTGAATCAGTTGACTGTCCGTCTTCTCCTTTCAAATGATAGGCTGACGTATCCCCAAATCATAACCGAATATTAAATATTGGATTTGGTTAGGGATTCGAGGAGTCTATCTGAACTCTATAAATACCCCAAGGCCTTCAGAGAAGAAACTCTTCACCTATCTTTTTGCAAGAAACCCTAGCTTTCCAAGAGCCTTTCCTCTTCGTCTCTTTCTCAAGAATACTGAGTTTTAGCAATGGAACCAAAACAATCTTCCACCAACAAAGGAAAGAAGGCGGCCTCCTCTTCTCGTTCCTCTGCTCAAGCACGAGCAACTTCCGTCGGGCAGAGCGAACCTCGATCGGAATGAAGTATCCCACCATCAAGCTGTGCTCCGGGCATTATAGGTAAAGCTTTAGGGACGACAAAAAAAACGAAGAAAATCCTTCGCACACGTTGTACGTGAACGCGCTAGGTCATCCTCTGTGCTGAGAACTTCTTCGAGGAAGATGATGCACAGAGATGTTATCTCTTTTATGCCCACATTTCTAATGTGTCAGCGTAAAAACTCCATATTTTTGCAGTCTGGCATAAAAGTATTGACTGTCAAAATTTGGCGTATACTACAAACTTTGAGTGTTACGCTCTGGATGAAAATTTCAGCATAATAACTCAAATTTTGGCAGTCTGGCATAAAAATACAGACTGTATACTGCCAACCTTGAATTTTATGCCTAGGCAATAGGTTCCAGCGTAAAAAGTTCAAGTTTTTACAGTCTTGGCGTAGAAGCACAGACTGTTGATCTTTGGCATAAGCTGCAAGAATCTGATGTCTAGTATAGAAACTGACATGTTCTTCTTGTATTTTGTAGTTGACTTGCAAATCTCTCTATTGGCTGAGATAATGGGTTATGCTGCTTGGATGCTGAACTCCAATTACCTGGAGGATTTGTCCCACGTGACGTTCCCTATCTTTGGACCCCAATATCCTGAAGGAAGGGGAATTCTGATATCGTCTCAAGGAGAACGGATGCTGTTGAGCATGATCAGCGGGGAGCCACTGACGTATATAGACGGGGATAAGTATATAAAACCATCCTTCTTGTTCGGGGATATAATTGATAAACAATCCCAGACGAAGCCCAAGAAGGAAGACTGGGTTTTTACTGCTAGGGGCTTGGTCATGTACCTGCCCAGGATGCCGAGAGATTATCCTATCTCGGCGTTCTTTCACGCTACACATCCGAGGAGGATGGGGTGGACCTTGACCCCTGATCTTCACGGCCAGCCGGGAAAGATCTTTTATCAGAAAGGATCAAACCAAGGATCATTTGTGAGCCGCCTTTCAGGCCCTGTGATGCCTTTCAGGGGATTGTATCCGAGCAGTGTCCCGAGTAAAGACACTTCACTGCTCCAACCAGTCCAATTACCAACTTTTTATAATGACTTTATGGGGCATGGAGGAGTATACCCCAAGGTCAATCCTCGGACCGGTGGATGGGTTACCCCTACAAATCTTTGATGGACTCGTTTAGCTGCCTGGGCCCTAAAGAATTTTCAGACAGAGCTGGAGAACATTGGTCTGTTTGCGGCTATGGAGGCTACCAGTGTTGGGTTGTCTCTCAATCCCAACCTATTTCTGGCTTTGATGGAGCGATATATTTTTCTCACTAGGACTTTTGCCACTCCACTAGGGGAGTTAGGATTGGCCCTTCACGAGATGGCAGAGATTTCAAGACTGCCAATGGGGGATACTCCTTATGAAGAGTATGTTCCCACAAACCGGGAGCTGGGGGATACAAACCCTCGGGTAGTGGAAGTGTACCAGGAGCTGATGAGCCATTACCTTGCGTGCACCGCCTTCTATAATGAGCCCTCTGATTTGGCTCATACCAACAAATGGGCGTCCTATCTTTTCTTTCATCATGCCCGAGATGTTAAGCCCGACAAAGTCGTGGATAGCAGGGATAAGCCTTTAAGCCTTCTGAGCGTGCTCAATGCTCAGATAGTTGATGATCTTATTGAAGACGCTGGGGCTTCAGATCGAATTCTCGACGAAGGGATAGGAAAATATCCTACAGGCACTAAAGCCTACAGTTATATGAGGCATTGTCGCAGGCCTCTGTCAAGGGAAGCTCAACTGGCTGGCTTCCTTTCTGTATGGCTGCGCCGATTGGTAATACCAGGCATTGCATCTTCGGATCGCATTCACCACAACACCTTATGGCCTGCAGTGCGTCTGGTGTTTGGGACAAGACTGGGCCTTCTCCCTGCCATGGTATGCCGCATACAAGCTGGCTTGAGGGCCATTACTAATGGGCTACTTGCCAATGAAATACGGTATGACAGCTTTCCCAGGGTAGAATTACCGTTCCTGTATTTGATGGGATGGTTAATTCTCCATAACCCCAAGGTGATGTCTCCCGGCTCTGGCAGTAGTTCGGGGAATAATTTCTTGTTGAATTACAAGAATTTCACCTGGAACGTGACCACAGTTTTAGACTATCGGCGAGCGTTGAATTTTGCTCACAGTTGGAAGCTCTTCTGCACCATCCCCACTGTACATATCAATCAACATGGGATGAGACTTCAGGATGACGGTCAAGGGACCACCATTCTTTCTCCTGAAGCTTTTTATTGGTTGGTCTACATTAGACCTTCCCATCTATTGTATAGAAGTGAAGACCATTGCTTCTTGGAGCCCTACCTGCCTAGTCGGTTCGCCAGGCAGTTTGGGTATGACCAATTGCACGTGGGCAATGCCATCACCAGCTTTAGGTCCAGAGGTGGACTTATTGATGGAGCGAGAGGATGGCGATACTTTATAATGGGTTGTACTGGAGCAACCTATACTGTGCCCGCAACTTCACTCTCCATGGAGTTGCGCATCCTCCATTCGTACGTCCAGTTTTATGTGGCCACCAATACTTTCCATCACGATTTTGACATGCGTGGAAGTTTTAGGATGCCTTCTTCTAAGTCCATGGGACGAGTGGAACTCTCGTCAGTTTCCTCTGACGAAGAAGAAGACTCTGTCGCTCCAGATGAGTCTTTGCTGACAGTGGCGAGAGGTGAAATACCTCCACCTGCAGGGCCTTTAATTATCCCTGTTAAGCGAAGGACTCATGTTCTAAAGGAGACTTCCCCTCGCAAGAAAAAGAAGACTGATATTGGTCCTATCAGGATTTCCAGTCATGAGGCTCCTAGGAGTGAGCCTATTGTTCCCACGGTCGGGGATGATTCTTTGATCAGAGGTCCTTTGCCTATTAGAGAGGGAACCTCCACATTTCCGGTTGGCAGTGCCGGAGAATCTTTGCTCGAGGCTGCTGTCGCTGCTACCGCTTCAGGTAGTGGTACAAGATCGCCCTCGGGGCCGAGCAAAATAAGGATATCTTTATCCAGACCAGCAACGGGAGAAACCCCTGCCGCATCTGTAAGTATACCCAGCGATATTCCACCTGATGAACCTCGATTGGATCTGGGTAAAGATTTGGATGACTACCCTCAGTCGTTATTTAGTGCAGTCTCTTCCCCAGGTATGATAGCTCGCTTAGCCTCATTAAGAACTGATTTAGCTGTACTGGCTGCAGACACGCCGTATATACCATCGGCCATGGATAAATGTCGTCTTTATGCTTCTTTTAGAAAAAATTAACACCATTTTGATATTAACTTTCTCTTGTCTTCTTTTCAGGGGAAGACACCTACGGGGAGGGCAGCGTCGACGCAACTTTTGGCTTTGTTTCAGCTCCTGTTGATGATACGGAGGTGCCCGACTTTGAAGAGGAAATATTTTCGGGTGTCGGTTCGCCCGAAACAGTTCAGACATCTCAAGAGGAGGATGAGCCTGTCATTACGACTATGCCTCCTTTGAGTACGCCAGCCACTTTGACCGTTGTTGGCTCTTCTTCTTTTGTCGTGCCATCTGTTGAGGCGACAACTGTGGCAACGTTGTCTGCAATCATTCCTGGAGGGGGATTCTCCGATATTGCAGCCACCCCCAGCGTCCAATCTGATTTTGCCATACTGATTGATCAGTATACTAGTATCTTCTACACCACTTTAAAAATGCTGATATCAATGGTGCTAGAGAAGAATCTAGGTTTTGAGGCTCTGAGGAAGTCCTCCCAGTTTGCGATAGCGCCGATCAGAGATTTCAATGACGCTGGGAGAGCTGATACGCTGGAGCAGATAGTTAATGGTTTGGAGCAACCCATTAACGATTATTTGCAGCTATCTCGAGGCAGCATTGAAGGTCTCGTTCAAGCTAGGTATGACTCTTTAACTGCAGAGCTTGCTGGGCAAATGGAATCTCTGAACAACTCTGTCCAGGAACAACAACAGGAGATAGATCAAGAACGTGCCGAATTGGGGTATGTCATTCCCCATCTGGCTCAGTACAAGGCTGAATATGAGGAAGAGACAACGAGGGTCCGCAGATTGAAAGATGAACTCGCTAAGGCAGAGGAGCGGGCTCTTGCTTATCGACAACTCGAGACGCTTTGAAGGACCGAAGGGAGACGGCTTAACAGCACCTGACGCATGTGGGTGTCCTCTACGCAGGTTTTGTACAGGCTCGGTCTGAGCTATCTGCTTTGAACAATGAGGCGGCAAGGTTGGAGCGGGCTCGCGCCGATGTCTTGAACTCCAGGGATGAGAGAATGGTTACTCTGGCGCAACAAATTCGTGACTTAACTGCTCCTCCCAAATGATGTATCTTTTGCTGTTTCTCCTGTAATTTCTTGGAGATAAATAAAGACACATTTTCTGACTTTGTGGGCCCATCATTTTAGAATGTGATAGGCTAGGGTGAAAGTGATATCAGAGGTATCATTAACATGACATACTTCCGTTAAGGTTTTGTTGAATGTAAATCTATTCAGAGTTAACATGAACCTGAAAGAATATAATCCAACTAAATTTGTATACTAAACACTATCAGAGGTAATATGAACATGATAGGCTTACAAATTAGTTAAAGATATCTATTCGGAGGTCATACAAACCTGATAGAATATAATCTAGCTAACCTTTGTAAATAGTATTGTCAGAATAAGATCTTCATCATACTCCATTAAGCAAGGGAGATTAAGCATAGTACTTATTCAGGGATTTGCCGTTGATAGGAACCATTTATCAGATTTTTAATAAGTTTGGCTCATCTGTTAGCACCATTTGGGAATGTTGTTTCAATCGCATAAGAATTATCCATTTCTTTGCGGTTGTTTGTATGGACTTCGGATATCGTACCAGAGGTGGTACGATACCGTATTTTGTTGAGGATATCCCACTGGGGGATTTTTGGTGGACCTATTATTTGTTGTGCACGTTGAGTGCAAATAATAAGTTTTAAGACAAGCCCTATCAGAGGTAATATGGACATGATAGATTTTATAAATAAGCCCTGCCAGAGGTAATATGGACGTGGCAGTCTTTGTGGACCTAACACCACTGGCGTACTTAGGGTTTAGTACGGGTGTTAGGTTGAGATAACAACCGATATCAGAGGTAATATGGACATGATAATCGATAGCCGAAATTTGGAAAGTTTGCTCAGAGGTAATATGAACGTGATAAACTCAGCCGGAGAGGACTTATTATCCATGGCGTACCTTAAGTACAGATAATAAGTTACAACAACTAACACTATCAGGGGTTATGTGAACGTGATAGTAGAAAGTCGAAGAGAAGAACTTTACTCAGAGGTGACATGGACATGGAAAAGTTCTGAAAATATCCTACTCAGAGGTAATGTGGACATGGTAAGATAGTGGACTTAACACCACTGGCGTACTTAGGGTTTAAGTAAGGGTATTAAGTTGATACGACAACCGATATCAGAGGTAATATGGACATGATAATCGATAGCCAAATTTGGAAAGTTTGTTCAGAGGTAACATGAACATGACAAACTCAGTTGGAGGAGATTTTGTTTAGACGCATCATCAGGCATTGTGAGGAAGCAAATTGTCAAGTTGGAGTGAGACCAATTTGCAGTGACCCTCTTCTCGTTTATAAATGCAAAGTAATGACTTTGGCGTCGATCAACTCCTGGATTCTCCTCTTCAGTACATAGCATGCCCTTGTGGGGTGATGAACGTACCGGTAAAAGAGACAATAGTCTGGGTCATCTACATTGCCAACCCTTCTCGGGTGTCTGATGTTGGGTAGCCGAAGTTTATTTTCCTTCATCAGTGAATTGAAGATTTTAATGATATCATCATCATTGAAAGAGAAAGTCTTTGGCCTTCGGATTGCTGATACCTGAGTCATACGGTCTTCGGGAAAAATGGTCCTAATTGCATCATCTTCGGATTCAGAAGGGATTCTACCCCCAGCTTTGGATGCTGCTCTGTTTTGTCGAGGGAAACTACCCCCAGACATGTCATTATCCACAGCAGTAGATTTAGAAGGACCTGCCTCTGGGGTTTGGAGTTCGCATGAGATGCAGTATACCCTAACCAGAAACAAGTTCGTTGACAGTAAGGATCACCATGCAACAGTATTCGTCTGCCTTTCCCATAGTTGAGGCCTGGTTTCTTCTTCAAATCATAACCCATATTTTGCATAATCTTTAATGCTTGTAGGCTATATCGGTGGACTTGCATTCTCCCAGCATCAGATTCGTGAGAATCTTTTTGTACAATCGGTCTATTCTGCATTCGACCGAAGACTATTTGATGCTGATCGTCTCGAGTAGATGGAACGATAAAGATAGAACTTTTATGTGGTCCATATGTCATGACAACATTAGCTGTTGATGCTAATCCCCACATGATCTCCCCACGTTTAGTAGTTAAGGGCACTAGGTCATGATTTTGACCTTTGACCCTTTGTTTCTGGATCAGATATTCATGCAAGTCGGAAGGATTAACAGAAGAAGAAGGAGGAGAAGGCTTATTTTGCCTTTTTTATTGGTCGGAACACGGATATTAGGAACCCCTACTCTCTCACTGCCATATGTATATAGTAGTTCAGCCATGTGAGTAGCAGCTGATCCATAAGGAACGAATCTATCCATAGACTGGACTTTCTTTACGCCGATGGGTTTCTTCTGGCGTAATTTGAAACTCTGCACAGGTTGGCGTAAAACACAAGAGGTCCTCAATCGGCCATCAGCTTCACGCGTAATCTGGAGAGCGGGCAGATTCTTCTCTTGCTGGCGTAAAGGTCGAGAAGTTGAGAAGTTCGCCACTTGTTTTCTCTTGCGTAGATTGCAGGGACCATCTGCTTTTCCACGGAAGACAGATGCATTTTTATGCGCAGAGCGCGTTTGGAATTTCTGATTTGGTGCTGAGGCATTATCAGAAATTTTGTCTGCCACGTCACAGACGGGAGACTGAATTTTATGCGCGTCCCGCGAAGTAGACTTCTAGCCTAGCACTGAGGCATTGCCCAAAGTTTTGTCTGTTCTGCCAGCGACGGGAGACTGAGTTTTACGCGCGGGGCGCGGAGTGAACTTCTGGATTGGCACTAAGGCATTGCCAGAAGCTTTGTTTGTTCCGCCAGCGACGGGAGACAGGATTTTACGTGCGAGGCACGGAGTGAACTTCTGGATTGGCACTAAGGCATTGCCAGAAGCTTTGTCTGTTCCGTCAGCGATGGAAGACAGGGTTTTACGTGCGAGGCGCAGAGTAAACTTCTGGATTGGCACTAAGGCATTGCCAGAAGCTTTGTCTGTTCCGTCAGCGACGGGAGACAGGGTTTTATGCGTGGGGCGCGGAGGTTGCGAAGCTACAACCTTGCTGGTCGGAGAAGCCAAAGAGTCGGCAGGAATGGTAGGGGATGTTCGGGGCATCCAGACCTTACCCAATTTCCTGTTGTCTTGGACAGAGAGAGAATGAGAGCTACCCCCTGCTCGAAGTATATCTTCATAGGCGGATTGGTCGAACTGGACAACCAAGGTCTTCTTCATTGATCCTACTGATACTGCATCATGTTGAGCAATTGCTTTCTCGTCGGATGAGAAAGAGGTCCCCAGCAGAGTCGCCATCTTGTGTTTGATAATAAACGGAAGAAATAAAAATAGGTTTATACGAAACCCTTTCTTAGGTTTACAAACAAGAAGTACTATTAATCCTATACGAGGATGTTAAGTACAAAATTTAATCTGGGTAGATATTGCTATAGGAGTCTGATCTGCAGTCGATCACTTTGTCCCTTGGACCACACGATGATGAAGAAGTGCCGTAGAAGAAGAAGAAGCTTTAAAGGTTGCAAAGGCGAGTGGATGCTTGATGTTAAAATCGTTGATCACTACTCTATGTCTATGCTTTGCTTCTCTCTCAAAGATTCGACCTTCTTTTTCCCGACCTTTCTTTGACAAAATCCTTGATCTCTGAGAATTTTGACCCTTCGACCTAATCTTCGACCTTGACCTCCGTGGACGGAGGTCTCTATTTATAGGCGTAGAAACTGAACAGCAGAGAGAACCGCACCTTTTATGCGACGGTTATCATAACTGCTACCCACGTATAGATGATCTTTAGAATGAGCGTGTGACGCATATCCCATTAAGAGGTAATGCGTATAACTGCTACGAAGATCACGGCATGAAAGCCACGTGAGTAATTGTCCCTCGCGTAGAGATGCTTGGCATAGAAGCCAAATAACTGTCTCGTTGGCGTAAAAACCAAATAGCTGTTCTGATGGCGTAGAAGCCAAGTAGGCGTAGAAGCCCAAATAGTGGTCAGATCGGCGTAGAAGCCAAGTAGTTGTTGAGTTGGCAAAGAAGCCAAATAGGCGTAGAAGCCCAGTAGGCATAGAAGCCCCATAGCTGTGATATTGGCATAGAAGACAAATTATCCTTCTTCGACTGAGATCTTGAGCGTATTTTGGACCAAATAGCCTTATCATGCACCAATGCAAATATAGCCTGAGTTGGCGTATTCCGAGGAGATAGCATACGGCGTACTCCTATGGTTGAAAATAGCCAGGTCGGCGTATTTCAAGGAGATAGCATATAGCGTGCTCCTATAGCTAAAAATAGCCTGATGGCGTAATATGCAAAAGAGATGATGTGGACGTATTAGTCGTAATCATGGCTCACCTAGTCTTTGGAAGTAGAACCAAATCTCGTGCATTAAATGCAGAGATCTGCCCCCATTCTGAGCATTAAATGCAGAGACGTGCCTCGAGCTCTGTACGAAGAGCAACTTTTGACGTGGCAGTTTGTTTTGTCTTCTACGGAGCGTAAAAGCTCATATCTGCCTATATAAAACTAGGCAGCGTATTCCCTTGAATGCGTAAAAGTAATTTGTATCAGAGAAATGTCACTAAACGACGGTCTGGGTCTTTGTGCAGACTCATCATTACAGCCGTCGTCTGGATAGTCGTGTTGTACCCTTTGTCAGGAGTCAGGTTCATTGTACTATCTGACAGGTTCATTCGCAGGATTCGAAGTGTTCCTCGTATAGCTCGTTTGAGGGATACGAGGCGTTCCTCGTATAATCTTCCCACTGCATTAAAAAGCAGATGGGTTTTACGCCGTAAAGGCGAGGTAGCAACCTTTATATGCTGAAGCAGTCTGGAAATACTGCATTATACGCGGGTTGTCTCTGGAGCTTATATTTTACGCTGTACTAGCGATGAAGCTCTGTTGTACGCCGATGGCTCTGAAGTCATGTCTTACGCCGCCCAGTACTAAAATACTGCGTATAACTGCTACAGCGTATTTTTCAAGCTTCTACAGAGTTCTTGATCCAGAAACGCAAAGACAAGGGATCTTCTGATATGTCTATTACACCCCCTAGGAAGCATTGTTGTAATAGTCATAAAGTTGTAATTAACTACTGCTGTTCTAAGGCAAAATGGTCAGTTTTTGACTGGTTGAACTACTCTTTGTCCTTACAGGAAAAAGAACCGACATTCGCGTCAGTAAACATGGCTTCGCACATTCCTAGAGGAAGGTCAAGTTCAAGATGTCATCCCTCTAGAACTTTAAGCCAAAAGAGATTTGACAGACTCCTTGAGAATATTGAAGCAGGTGTTTTTTGGAACACTCGCTCGAGGTCACGACAAACGGCTTCATATTCTTCTGATTCCAACACTGGAGGTCGCCAGCTTTCTGAATTTGATGCTGAAAGTATAGACTCAATCTCTACGGAGATCTATACTAATCCCTCAGTGGCATCCAGAGAGATGGGAGTTTATGCCGTTGGAGATGAACATGAAGAGGCTTCCCCTTCAGGAAGTACGGAGCAACGCATTGCTGTATTGGAATCATCTCTTAAAGAGATGCATTCCATGATGGAGAGTATGCGCCAGATGATGGTGGCTCAACATGCAGCTGTAATAGCTCAAGCACCGGTTCCTCCGACTCAACTGTGTGTGGGGGTAGACATACCACCATCCAATACAAGCCAGGAGCCTGTTCCAAATCAAGAGTCAGCTGCTCCTCAACCTCTTAACCCAGAGAATATATTGCCTCATGTTGGAGTTACAATACAACCGCTCTCTCACCTCTCTGCGGTCCCTTTTCCAACTGAAGATCCGATACAGGCAGTGTGGGAACTAAAAGCCCAATTTGATGCCCTGAAGCATAAGGATCAGCTCAAGAAGATGGAAATCAACCAACCATACCCAGATGTCTGGGACGAGATCCCTTTCCCACCAAAATATAAACCACAGGCTATGGTTTTGTTTGAGGGAAAGACGTCACCAAGCCAGTATATGAACTACTTCAGCATGATGATGGTGTTGTTGCAGGGGAATGACGCCCTTCTCACTCGGGTATTTAAGGGCTGTCTGTCTGGAGTGGCCTACCAATGGTACCGTAGTCTAGCGGACAACTGCATTACTTCTTTTGAAGATTTCAAGACCCTATTCTTCGCTCGATTCTATGAGGGAGGGATGGACATGTCTATGTCATCACTCATCGAAGTAAAACAGAAGGAGAAAGAAAACGTTCGTACTTTTATTGAACGTTTTCGTCAAGCTACTTTGCAGATGCCTCCTGGAGTTTCGGATTCGGTTTTGGTGGACATTTGCAGGAAGAACCTTCTTCCACTGATCTCAGTGTTCACGGGACCATATCAGTTCCATGATTGGCCCTCGTTTATTATATCGACGGTAGCCGCTGAGATAACAGTCGGAAGGCGCGTGACAATGGAATCATGATCTCTACCTCTGATAGATGGAAGCGGTCATCCTCCAATAACGACCATACTCGTAGTTCCAAAGGAAAGAAAGCTCTGGCAATCAACACGTCCAGGCAACATACTCCAGTGACTATGTAGGCGAATCCTGGGACTTCCAGGCCTAAAGAAGAATATTTTTTTGACGACGACGATATTCCGAGCATATTCGATTGTCTAGTCAAAAGTGGCAAGCTTACTCTCCCCGAGGAAAAGCGGCCAAATGAAGTCGGCAGTACCAATAATCCTAAGTACTGCATTTTCCAAAGGTACATATATTACCCCACAAAGGCATATTATGTACTAAAAAGGAAAATCTAGGAGTTGATCGACGCCAAGGCCATCACTCTGCATAATAGCGAGAAAACGGTCATTGCCAACATGATCTCACTCCAGTTTGGCAATCTGTCCCCTCAGGAAGTCCCGGATGGTGTGGTACCTATTCCACGGACGATGATGAACATTGTTAACCTTCCTCCGACCAGGGGTCAAAATCATGACCTGGTACCCCTAACTACCAAGCGTGGGGAGATCATGTGGGTTTACCCAGATCTGGTATCAGAAATTGAGAAAGAGACTCAAGCTGCTAAAGCCAAGTCTAAAAAGAACTCAAGATGTAAGCCATGTCATATGGTTGCAATATTCCCGACATCAGAAGAAGAGGCTTTGGCAACCGGAACCCGGTCAGGAAAAGCCTACCTCAAGGACTATGGAGGGAACCAGGAGAAAACAACCGCAGACACTTCAGCTGCCAAACTTCCAGAGCCTGAACCTGTTATGCCAGAAGCAGGTCCTTCCAAACCAACTTCGGTGGACAAAGGCAAGCAAAGGGAAGTTCGTTTCGATAACCCTTTGAAGAATATTCAAAACAAGGGTTTAGAGAAACCATATAACTTCGACATCTTGTCTCAGTTGGCTAATACTCCGGCCAGATTGTCCATCTTTGAGCTACTCAGGCTATCCAAAGACACTCGTCAAGCCTTGAGTGAAGCATTGATGCAGGCAGATGTATGCTTGACTCAGCTAAAATCCCCTGATAAAGAGCCTGTGGTATGTCCTCAATGCCATAGTGTGATGGAAGTGGTCCCTAACATCACTTTCACTCAAGAGGATATGTTGTTGAAACACAATAAACACGACAGGCCACTTTATTACACCCAATACATCGGCTCCATGGAGGTAGACCGGATTCACATAGATCCGGGATCGTCGATCAGTATTATCTCTCACAGTCTGCTAAGACCATTGAGGATTCCTACAAGTGAACTGGCTTACACTACCACTACAATCGTGGGCTTCAATGCCAAAAAAAGCAAGCCGTTGGGAAAGATTCGTCTGAGGATCTAGATTGGTGACCTTAGATCAGTGGCTACATGCTACGTCATTGATTCAGAGGTATCTTACAATATTCTGTTAGGCAGACCATGGATCCACGATCACAATATTGTTCCTTTAACTCTACACCAATGCTTCAAATATGTAGACGTCCAAGGAACAGTGAAGACGGAATTCGCTGATCTTAATCCTTTCAAAGGGGTTGAATCTTAGTACTCTGATGCCATATTGTACACCCAAGACTACATGAAGGAGGTATCAGGCAGGACAGAGGAGGAATCCCACCGGGAGCCAGGAGAGCCATCTGCTGAGCAACCTTTGTCAATCCAGGTAAAAGGGCAGACTATCCGTCCGAAAGTCATAGAACCCATGGCTATCCACTTGGGCAAAACCAAATTGGGAGGAGGAAGTGATCCTCTAGTGATCACTCTGAACCAGAAGCCTCCACCTTTGGTCATCAACCTTAGGCGCAACAAGCAGCCGACTGATGTAAATATAACCGGGAACGTGGTTTCTGACGATAATAAAGATTCCCTCATCTTCAGGATTCATCTTAATTTGATTATAACCGGGAACGTGGCATTTCAATTTCCTAATCAGGAATTCTCCCCCCATAATGATATAGAGCCTATAGCACAAAAATTCTTGGAAGCTATAGACTTCTATCAGCCATATGTATGGGAAGTAGCGTCAACATCTAATGTCATCACGACATATAAGCCACATAAATATTCTATCTTTATTGTTCTACCTACTCGCAACAATCAGCATCCAATAGTCTTCGGTGGCATGCGGAACAGACCGATTGTACAAGAAGATTCTCATGAGTCTGATGCTGGGAAAATGCAGGTTCACAGATATAGCCCACAGGCTTTGAAGATTATGCAAAGCATGGGTTATGACTTAAAGTTGGAGCCAGGCCTCAACTATGGAAAAGGCAGACGAATGCCGTTGCATGGAGATCCCTACTGTCAACGAACTCATCTCGGGTTAGGGTATACCACATCTCTTGCAACTTCGAACAATTATGAGTCAAGTGAGGAGACCATTTCCTATTCTCAAGATGATTTGTCGTCCTCTGATTCAGATGATGGACTCGAACGGGCATTATCAGTAAATATGGTGTTGACAGATTCCTTCGAAATAGAGGAAGAAGAATCTGAACCATTTAATAATGAATCCTGGGCACAGCAAATGGATACACAATGGGAACTTCGGTTCGAACAAAAAGAACCACCCACTGAAGATGAAGTTATCCAAGTCAATGTTGGGGATGATTTTTTACCAAAGCCGATATTTATCAGCAACCAACTCTCCGAAGAAGAAAAGAAAGAAATGACCCAGCTGATAAAAGAATATATCGACGTCTTTGCGTGGTCTTGATCCTAAGGTGGCTACCCATACACTCAACATATTGTCCAATTCAAAGCCAGTAAAGCAACACCAACGTCAGTTCCGCTCGGACATGATGGATGCCATTGAAGCTGAAGTCAAGAAACTAATAGCCTGTGGGTTCATCCGGGAAGAACGACATCCTGATTGGGTCACCAATGTTGTCCCGGTTATGAAAAAAAACGGGAAAGTTCGTATTTGCATCGACTTCTGAGATCTAAATGCGGCTTGCCCTAAGGATGAGTTTCCTCTCCCCATCACAGACGTCATGATCGATAATACGTGTGGTTTTGAGCACATGTCCTTCATGGACAGATTTTTAGGATATAATCAAATTAAGATGAATCCTGAAGATGAGAAGCATACTGCCTTTTGTACACCGTTGGGGGTATATTGTTATACAGTCATGCCTTTCGGATTGAAGAATGTTGGGGCTACATATCAGTGAGCTATGAGTAACATATTCCATGAGCATCTATGCAAAATGGTAGAATGTTATGTAGACGATATCGCTGTCAAAAGCCGTCTCAAGGATAATCACATCCAAGACTTGAAGACAGTATTCGAGTTGATGCGCCAACATTAACTCAAAATGAATCCTACAAAGTCCTTTCTTGGTGTATCCAGTGGCAAATTTCTAGGATTTGTCATCACTGCTAAAGGCATTCAAGTTGACCCTAACAAAGTGAAAGCTATCCGAGAAATACGACCGCCCCATAATCTGAGAGAACTCAGGGGATTTCAAGGTCATCTAGCTTACATCAGGAGATTCATATCCAACCTCTCTGGAAGATGTCAACCTTTTTCTTGCCTGATAAAGAAAGGTGTGTCATTCGTATGGGACGAAGCCTGTCAGCAAGCGTTTAATGATATCAAACGCTATCTTACTAATCCTCTAGTTCTGGTGCCTCCCGTCATAGGAAGACCATTTTTGCTGTATGTTCGAGCAATGGATCATTCTTTAGGGGCTCTCCTCGTACAGAAAAATAATGAGGGTCATGAACAGGCTATCTACTATCTAAGCAGGATGATGATCGGAGCTGAACACCGGTACAATCCAGTAGAAAAATAATGCTTGGCCCTAATATTTGCCATTCAGAAGATACGATATTACGTGACGGGCCAAACTATTCATATCATCTCCAGAATCAATCATCTTCGGGTATTAATGAATAAGCCGAGTGTTCTTAATTCCTGACTTGCGACTTGGGTGATGCTACTAACACCAAATAATATGGTGTACATCCCTCAAAAGTCTATGAAAGGCCAAGCCTTGGCTGATTTCTTAGCTGTCCATTCAATTCCGGAAACCTCTAAATTATATGAAGACATTCCCGATGAAGTTGCAGAATGTAATTCGGCAATGGAAGGTGATACATGACAGCTATTCTTTGATGGCGCTTCCAGGACTGGTCCCAAGGGAAATATGGTTTCAGGAGTAGGAATCATTCTGGTGACTCCTGATAAACTCGTCATCTATCGAGCATATTCTCTTAGCGACCCTGCTCTAATAATGTGGCAGAGTATAATGCCCTACTTATCGGGCTTCAAGTCGCGAAGGTATTGGATGTTGAATACCTGGAAGCTTTTGGTGATTCTCAGCTGATCATCAATCAGGTCAGAGGAATATATGAAGTCCACAATCCAGACCTCATTCCTTATCACCAAACAACGATCGAGATAGCCATGTCTTTTAAAGGATTCTTTTTAGAGCATGTGCCTCGATCTCAAAATTTGGAAGCTGATGCTCTGGCCAGTCTAGCTGCAGATCTAGCTATTCCTATAAGAAGGCAGAATTCGGTGATCCTTCTTAACGGAGATTTATTATGTGTGAAAAATAATTTTCACATAGAACGCAGCTACGTCATAAACACGGTTCCTCCTAAGAGAGATTGGAGAAGTCCCTTTATAGACTTTGTGTCATACGGAATCTTACCAGAGGATCCTAAAGAAGCAGTATCTATCAAAAGACGATCACTATGTTTCTATTTTGATACTTCTTCACAAAGTCTATATCGTCGAACATATGATGGACTGTTGTTACGATGTCTCTCTGAGGATGATGCAAAGCGGGTTATCCGAGAAGCTCATAACGGAGTATGTGGAGCACATCAACCCGGTCCTAAGTTATAAGATCGTATCAGGAGGATGGGCTACTACTAGCCTACTATGATAGTAGATGCCGTAAAATATGCAAGACAATGCAAAGCCTGTCAGGTTCATGCGAATTTTATACATCAGCCTTCTGAGTATTTACATCCTACCATTGCATCGTGGCCCTTTGAGGCCTGGGGTATGGATATCATTGGTCCTATTCATCCCTCGTCTTCTAGAGGACATCGGTTCATATTGGCCATCACTGATTATTTTTCCAAATGGGCGGAGGCGGTCCCTCTTGCTGAGGTAAAGACATCCAACGTGATCAGCTTTATCAAGCACCGTATAATTTATCGCTTCGGGATACCCCGAAGGATAATTCATGACAATGGGCCTCAATTCATCAGTCAAGCGTTTCACCAATTTTGCGATAAGAATCAGATACAAAATATGGCCTCAACGGCATAAAATCCTGCTGCTAATGGTTTGGCGGAAGCCTTCAACAAAACTATTATCAAACTCTTGAAGAAGTTCGTCTCTTCAAACAAAAGAGATTAGAACGAGAAATTGGGAGAATGCCTCTGGGCATACCGTACAACGGTATGAACACCAACAGGTTGTACCCCATTTTCCTTAGTTTACGAGAGTAAAGCAGTTTTCTCCATTGAAGTCCAAATTCTATCACTCAGAATAGCAGTGGCTAATGAGTTGACTCAGGAAGATAATGATCACTTAAGGCTTCAAGAGCTAGAAGGATTAGACGAGAAACGCCTTGAAGCTCAACAGCGCATTGAGTTCTACCAGGCACGCATTTTCAGAGCTTTTAATCAAAAAGTGAAGGAAAGAGTGTTCAAGGTTGGCGAGCTAGTTTTAGCTGTGAAGAGGCCAATGATCATTACGCACAAAAGCAAGGGCAAATTCTATCCCAAATGGGAGGGCCCTTATATGATTGAAACGATATTTTCAAATGGTGCTTACAGATTAGCCAAGCCTAATGGAGATTTGATAATGGATCATATCAACGGTAAATTCCTGAAGAAGTACTATTCTTGATCTCCCTTGCTTAAACGGAGTATAATGAAGGTTTCATTCTGACGATACTACATACAAAGACTGGTTGGATCATATTCTATCATGTTCTTATGACCTCTAAATAGATATGTTTAACTAATTTGAAACTTTAAAACCTATCACGTCCATATTACCTCTGATAGTGTTTTGTATACAAATTTAGTTGGATCATATTCTATCATGTCCATATAACCTCTGAATAGATATATCCAGCTGAAACTTATCGAAAGTATATCACGTTCATATTACCTCTGATATCACTTTCACCTTAGCCTATCATTTGCATTCTAAAGTGATGGGTCCATAAGGTCAGAAGAAGTATCTTTATTATCTCTGGGAATAGCAAATTATAAAAGGAGCAGAAAGGTACATCATTGGGGAGGAGCAGTTAAATCGTGAATCTATTGCGCCAAAGCAGCCATCCTCTCATTCCTGAAGTTCAAAATGTTAGCGTGAGCCCGTTCCAGCCTTGCCTCGTCATTGCTCAAGTAAGACAACTCGGACTGAGTTTCAACCAAGCTTGCGTGGATGACACCCACGTTTTTCAAGTTCTGCTGAGCTGTCTCCACTTGGCCATCCAATACATCGTGGACTAGCGATGTTTTGAGAAGCTTCTCCCTCGTCTGAGCAAGTTCAGCTTCCAATTCTTGAACCCTTACTTCATATACTTCGTATTCTGCACGGCACTGAGCCAGCTGAGGAATACTCTCCACTAATACTGCATGCTCTTTCTCCATCTCTTGTTGACATGCCTAGATGGATTTATTTAAAGATTTCGTCCATTGAGCAAGTTTCGCAGTTAGGGAGTCATACTCAGCCTGAACCAGGTCATCAATGCTGCCTCGGAATAGTTGCAAATATTCGTTAATGGGTTATTCTAAACTATTAACTATTTGCTCTAGTGCACTAGCTCTTTCAGCGTCATTGAAATTTCTAATCGGCGCTACGGTGAGCTTGGAGGACATCTTCAGAGCATCAAAGCTTAGATTCTTCTCCAGCACCATGGATATCAATTCTTTCAAAGTGAGGTAGAATATGCTAGTGTATTGATCCACTAGCATAGCAAAGATCGGATGTACGTTGGGAGTGGCCGCAATATCTGTAAATCTTTTTTCTCGAACGTCGGCAAAGGATGTTGCCACAGTCGTTGCTTTAACAGATAGTGCGACAAAAGAAGGGACACCAGCAACGATTGAAGTTATTGGCATGCTCGACGAAGGAGGCACAGTCGAGATGGTAGGCTCATCCTCCTCTGATGTTATTTAAACTACTATTGGTAGAATTACATTAGAGAATGTTGCGGATAAAAGATCAGCGGCTTCGAAGTGTGCTTCTTCGATGTCAGGCGCCGCTGTTTCATTAGCTGGATCCGCAACAAAATCAAAAGGACGCTTCAGCTCCGTCCTCCCCCGAGATATCTTCGCCTAAAAATAAGATAAGGAAAAGTTAATATCAATTTGATGTTAATTTTCCTGAAAAAAGTGTGAAGACAACATTTATCCATGGTCGATGGTATGTATGTTGCGTCTGCAGCCTGTACAGCTAAATTATTTCTTAATGATGCTAAGCAAGCTGTCATACCTAGAGAAGAGGGTACACCAACTGATGCCAGCGGGTAGTCATCCCATTCATCACCCAGATCCACTCGGGGTTCATCGGGTGGAATCTCGCTGAAAATACTTACAGACGAAGGTGGGACTAGACCCATTATTTGTCTGGATAAAGGTATATTGAATCTTATTACGCTCGGCCTCGAAGGCGATCTCGAGACACTACCAGTAACGGTGGTAGCGGCAGCAATCGTAGGCAAAGAATCTCCAGCACTGTCAACTGGGACTGTGGAGGTTCCCTCTCTAAAAGGCGAAGGACCCCTGATCAAAGAATCATCCCTAACAAGGGAAACAATAGGCTCGCTCCTGGAGGCCCCCTTGGTGGAAGTCTTTTTAGGACCTCCGGTAGTATGCTTCTTCTTGCGGAGGGAAGGCTCGTTTTGAGTAGAAGCCTTCCGTTTATGGGAAATCACGAGAGGCTTTGCTAGCAGAGCTATTACGCCTCTCGGTACAATCAGCAAATAGCCGTCTTTACCGGTGGTTTCATCACCTTCATCCGAGAAAACAGACGGTATCTCCTCCCTTCCAGTGGACCTATGGGAGGGCATCCTTAAACTTCTATGTACATCAAAATCACGATAGAAGATATTGATGGACGCATAAAACTGTGCGTACGAATGAAGAATGCGCAACTCCATGGAGAGAGAAGTCGCGAAAACAGCAAAGGTTGCTCCAGTACAACCCATAATGGAATACCGACATCCTCTAGCTCCATCAATAAGTCCATCTTTGAACTTGAAGCTGGTGATGGGATTCCCCACGTGCAACTGGTCGTACCCAAATTGCCTGGCTAAACGGCTAGGCAGATAAGGCTCCAAGTAGCAATGGTCCTCGCTTCTGTACAGCAAGTGGGAAGGTCTAATGCAGACCAACCAGTAAAAAGCTTCAAGAGAGAGAATAGTCTTCCCCTGACCTGTATTCTGAAGCTTCGTCCCCTGTTGATTGATATGTACAGGGGGGACGATGCAGAAGAACTTTCAGCTATGGGCAAAATTGAGTGTTAGTCGACAATCAACGACGCTAGCCACATTCCAGAGAAAATTCTTGTAATTCAACAAGAAGTTATTCCCGAACCACTGGCCAATCTGGGAGACATCACTTTGGTGTTGTGAAGGATTAACCATCCCATCAGATATAGGAATGGTAATTCCACTCTGGGATATGCTTCACGCTGTGTATCATCAGCCAACAGCCCATCAGTAATGGCCCTCAGGCCAGCTTGTATCCTGCATACCATGGCAGCGAGCAGACCCAATCTTGCTCCAAACACCAAACACACTGCGGGCCATAAGGTATTGCGATGGATGTGATCCACAGACGCGATGCCAGGCACTACCCATCGGCGTAGCCAGACAGAGAGGAAGCCAACCAGTTGAGCTTCCCTTGGTAGAGGCTTGCGATAATGCCTCATATAACTGTAGGCTTTAGTGCCTGCAGGATAACCCCCTATCTCGTCATCGAGAACATAATATGAAACCCCTACGTCTTCAATGAGATCATCGACTGTGTTGGCACTAAGCATGCTCAGAAGGTTCAAAGGCTTATCTTTGCTATCTACAACCTTGTCCTACTTGGCATTTCTGGCCTGATGAAAGAAGAGGTAGGATACCCATTTGTTGATATGGGCCAAATCAGAGGGCTCTTTGTAGAAGGTGGTGCAGGCAAGATAGTGGCTCATCAGCTCCTGGTACACTGCCACCGCCCGAGGGTTTGTATCCCTCAGATCCCTGTTTGTGGGAATATACTCTTCATAAGGAGTGTCTTCCATTGGCACCTTTGAAATCTTTGCCATCTCATGAAAGGCTAAGCCTAACTCACCTATCAGAGTGGAAAAAGTCCTAGTGAGCGAATTATATCGCTCCATCAAAACTAAGAACAAGTTGGGGTTAAGAGGCAGCCCAACACTAGTGGCGCTCACAGCCGCGAACAAGCCAATACGTTCCAGCTCCGTCTGAAAGTGCTTCAGGGCCCAGGCAGTTAAACTAGCCCATCGAAGATTCTAAGGGCTAAGCCATCCACTGGTGCGAGGGTTAACCTTGGGGTATACTCCTCCCTGCCCCATGAAGTCATTACAGAAAGTCGCTATTTGAATCGGCTGGATCAGTAAAGTATCTCCACTCGGGATGCTACCCGGCAGTAATCCTCTGAAAGGCATAACAGGGCCTGAAGGACTGCTCACAAAGGCTCCTCGGTTCAATTCTTTCTTATAAAAGATCTTTCCCGGTCGGCCGTAAAGATCGGGAGTCAGAGTCCATATCATCTTTCTGGGATGAGTGGCATGGAAGAATGCTGAGATAGGGTAATCTCTAGGCATCCTCGGCAGATACATGACCGTACCCTCAGCAGAAAATATCCAATCTTCCTTCTTGGGCTTAGTCTGGGAGTGTTTATCAATAATATCCCCAAATAAGAAACCTGGTTTCTTATATTCAGTGTCGTCTATATACGTCAGGGGCTCCCCACTGATCATACTCAACAACATTCATTCTCCTTGGGACGAGATCAGAGTTCCCCTTTCTTGAGGATACTTGGTTCCAGAGATGGGGAATGTCACATGGGACAAGTCCTCCAGATAGTTGGAATTCAGCATCCCAACAGCAGAGCCCATCACTTCAGCCAAAGGAGAGATCTGCAGGTCCACTGCAAAAAAGCAAGAAAATAAGTCAGTTTTACGCTAGATGCTACACTCTTGCAGTATACGCCAAGACTTGACAGTCTGAGATTTTATGCCAGACTGTGAAAACTTGAGTCTTACGCTGGAATCTATTTCCAGTACGTAAAACTCAAGGTTGGCAGTATACGCCAAAATCTAACAGTCTGAGCCTTTACGCCAGACTGCCAAAATTTGAGTCTTTATGCTGGAATTTACATCCAGCGCATAAAACTCAAAGTTTACAGTATACGTTAAATTTTAACAATATGAGTTTTTACGCCAGACTGCAAAAATATAGAGTTTTTACGCTGACACATTAGGAATGTGGGCGTATTGTTGCGTATACACGTACAACGTGTGCGGAGGGTTCTCTATTTCTCTCGAAGTCTTTACCTGTGATGCCCGGAGCGCAGCTAGATGGCGGAGCACTTCGTTCAGAACGAGGCTCACTTGGCCTAGTAGGGGTCGCTCGTGCTTGAGCAGTGGAGCGAGATGAAGAGGCAACTTTCTTTCCCTTAGAGATGGAGGCCTGTTTTGGTGCCATGGCGAAACTCAGAGTTCTCAGAAAAGAGACAAAGACGAAGAGTTCTCAAAGAGACGAAAGAGTTTTGCAGAAATAGATGAAGGGTTTTTCTCTCACAACCTAGCGCTATTTATAGAGTTCAGATAACTCTTCGAATCCCTAACCAAATTTGATTTTTAATAAGTCGGTTATGATTTGGGACTACGTCAGCCTATCATTTGAAAAGGAAGGCGGACAGCCATACTGCGTAACAAATCTACGATTTTACGCTCAGAGGCTTTTACGTTCAGAAGCTACAAATGTACGGTTTTACGCTCAGAAGTTATAAATCTACGGTTTTACGCTCAGAAGCTACAAATCTACGGCTTTACGCTCAGGAGCTTTTATGCTCAGAAGCTACAGATCTACGATTCTACGCTCAGAAGCTACAGATGGCCAATTACAAGGGTTTACGCAAAAAATGCTCCTTTTTGGCTACAAAACATTCCAAGTGCCTAAAACACACAGATGTCAGCATTGAAGATGACTCTTCTTCTTGGGCCATTGGAAGTTCATTCAAAGTCTAGCCAGAATCTTTTACATCTAAGTTCAAGTATGGCCTGTTCGGCAGACATTTCTTGCCCTGTTTCGAGGAATTTTTGGGAAGCCATTCTTGAAGATGATGTTCTGAACAGAAATTCTTCGTATCAGAGAAGTGATAGTTCAGAATTCTATGCGACTCCTCGTCCAAAAATAGCATGATATTTAGATCTTCAAGACAACTTAATCCTAAAGAACTTTTCACGCATCTTCGGTTACGCATAAAAGTCGGAACGTGACCGGATAAGCGTTTATCAGAGTCAGCGTAAAAATTTACTCAGACGTGTCAAAGCTACGTATTATCAGACTTCCTCACAGCAAATATGGCGAATCAATGAGGCATAAAAGAAGACAAGTTTATTAATCATGATTACATATGATAGAAATCCACTTTACAAAGAATTTTTTTATTAATATTCGAGATCATGATTATATATGATGGAAATCCTTTTTACAAAGGATTTTTCATTAATATTCAAGATCATGATGGGAATCTATTACGCTAGGTTCTCGTCTGACGGAGATCTTCAGTTCTTCTTCTACGGCACTTCATCGGCTTCTTTGGCCGATGAACAAGAAAATGGTGAATGGCAGAAGGATACAGAACTGGGCCTATTTAAATTGTTCAAGCCCCCCTCCATACGTCATTGGCGGCCATGCTCAAATTTGTGTTAGGGATTCAGACCCAATACAATACTGGAAGACATGGCCAAACTGCCAACCTACGTCCAGCTTTATAATAGGGAAAAATACAGCTAGCAAGCTGTGTGGTCCGATGAGACCCTTCCTCTCTCCTAGACGAATCGCCATATAAAATTGCTGATTATCTCGAGCAAAGGAAGCTATGATATCCTTCCATGATCCATCATTGCAGAGGGTATTTGCTAGAAGACGCCTTTTTTTATGGCTCCTTACATGCTGGAAGAGCATGATCTTCTTCTTCCTCAGTTCAGCCCAACGAATCTCGGCAGCCATCTTTATGGTGAAGGGAGTATGGAAAAATAGGTTTATTCGCTTGCCTTTATATAGGCAGAAGAGAACATACCAAATCTCAACAACTTCATAAATATTGCCAAAAAATCAGCCTCGAAGAACGAGTCAGGTTTGACCGTTTTATGCTTCATTCAAAGTATTTTAAATTACGAGGAATTTGAAAACTTTGAAGGGGGTCTTGTAGAAGCATAAAAATACGCTGGGGAATTATACGCGTAAAATCTCTAACATGCATGAAGCCCGCGTAAAACAGAGCTTCAGCGCTGTATGGCATAAAACAGAGCTTCAGAGCTATACGTGTAAAATAGAGCTTCAACGCTCTGTAGCGTAAAATAGAGCTCCAGAATAGCCCACGTAAGGCAAGCACTTCCAGGCTGTTTTGGCATAAAAAGGTTGTTACACCTCCCTCCGGCGTAAAATACGTTTGTCTTTAATGCAAACATAAAGTTGTACGAGGAACTCTTCGTATTCCTCGGATGAATCTGTCAGACAGAACAGTGAACCTGACTCCTAACAAAAAGTACTACACGACGATCGAGAGGATGGCTGTAATAATGATTTTACACAGAGACCCAGGCTGTCGTTTAGTAATATATTCTTGATATAAGTCATTTTTACGCATTCAAAAGAATACGCTGCCTATTCTACATGGGCAAAAATGAGCTTTTACGCTCAAGATAAGACAAAACCGGATGCCACGTCAAAAGTTGTTTCTCGTACAGAGCTCGAGGCATATCTCGACATTTAATGCACGAGATTGAGGCATATCTCTGCATTAAATGCACGAGATTTGATTCTTTCCTTTATAAATTTTGTCATGACTGGGGGAGCTAAAACTGTGACTAATACGCTCACATCACCATCCTTGCATGTTACGCCAACCAGGCTATTTTCAACTATAGGAGTACGCTGTATGATATCTCCTCAAAATACGCCAACTCAGGCTATATTTGCAAAGGTACATGATAAGGCTATTTGGCCCAAAATACGCTCAAAACCTCAATCAGAAAGGATAATTGGTTAGTTTATGCTGATTACCTATTATTTGCAAAGCATCAAGCTTTACGCAGAATTTGGCTTCTATACCAATAAGACAGCTACTTGGCTTTTACGCCAACAAGACAGCTATTGGGCTTCTACGCCAACAAGACAGTTATTTGGCTTTTATGCCAACCATCCTTACGCGAGGGGCAGTTATCTACGTGGCTTCCATGCCGTGATCTTCGCTGAGCGATTATACGCGTTACCTCATAATGGGACACGCGTCACACGCGGATTCAGGAGATCATTCAGACGTGGGTAGCAGTTATTATAACCGCCGCGTAAAGAGTGCAACTCTCTTCACAGTTTGGCTTCTACGTCGACTGGACAGTTACTGTGATTGAGCTCTATAAATAGAGACCTCCGGTCACAGGAGAAAAGGTCGAGATCAAGAAGATCTAGGAGAGGATCAAGATCAGAGATCAAGAGATCAGAGAGAGAGAGAGAGCACAGACAGAGAGTAGTGATTGACGACTTTGGCAACGATAATCCGATCCCTCCTGCAATATTTGAAGCTTCTTCTTCTTCTACAGCACTTCTTCGTCATCGTGTGGTCCAAGGGACAAAGTGATCGACCGCAGATCAGACTCCTATAGTAATTTTTCTCCAGAATTATTTTTATTGTACTTAACATCATCGTATAGGATTAATTGTACTCTTTTTTTTTCTTGTTTGTAAACAAAGAAAGGGTTTCGTATAAACCTACTTTCAATTTATTTTGTTTATCATAAAACAGTCATGCCCAGATCTCTCGCCGGTAATCGACCGTCCCAGCTAGGTGCAAATCACCGCGTCAGCGCTCCCGCGAGACGATTGTTCCCATCTGGGTGCGATACCGTACAAGCGTAAGCCACGCCCATGCAAGGCCATGATCTAAACAGGCGATAAGAGGTTTAAGCCACAGAGTTGCACAGATTGTCTGAGTGCAGCGAAATAAAAAATGCACAGGCGATTGGTAACAAGTTCACAGAGTCGTCAATAGCGGAAGTATTGAATAACACAAGTATAGAAATAAAATAAGCTCTTCATTGATATTGAATAAGTGTTACAGGCGACGCTTGGCCGAGATTATAAGTCGCTCAAGCCTCTCTCTCTCTCTGAAAAAGTAAAAGCGTGCCAAGTGGCTACAATTGTAGAATGATGTATAGGCGATGTTCCAATATTATATCTTATATATGTGCTTCTGTTTTGGAAGTAACGCTCCAAGGCTTCAGAGTGAACTCCAGGCCTTAGCACGTACGAAGTAGGCATTCACACCGAATGAGTTTTTTCGTACCCTGGAAGCAATCTGGTGGGTTATCAGTACATGAATGCACTAGTAAAAAGGCTTCTCGCCCGCCTGACAAATCTAAACACGTTATAAAGGTTTCGTGCACTATTTGTTAAGTTATCTTTCTAGTCTTACCTTAGGATCAGTTTCATGAGAATGATGTAAAGCCTAACTCGTGTGGCAGTACGCCGTACGATATATAAGTAACACGATCAGACTTACCAACTTACCATTCGTCCTTTACTGTCCAAGGAAAACTAAGTTAAATCAAGCACGAGCATACATAATAAAATCTAGGGGCAATAGCATACGCAAACACAAGTGTTATGAGCGAGATTATGTTTCGGGTGCACGAGTTCCATAGGTTATCCAGAAGTGTTACAGAATATGTTTAATTGATCAAATATGTACAAGTATGTTAAATTCATATTCGTTCAGGTATTTTAGATTACTGGATGCGATGCAATGACTCACACACGGATTACCGCTAAGCGAGGATGACTTATCTATATGAACAGGAGTCGTTGGCATAGCCATAAATGATGATTTATAGTCGGGGCAATATTAGGTGCGTGAGGTCAGAAGTCGACGCCACCTTCGCCCGGGACGATATGGAGTGCGATACGGTATAGAGTACGATGCGAGGCCAAGGGGGTGTTCACTCCATGCCGCCCACTAGAGGCAACTATCAGGAGGTTTCGTCCGGATCAGATCGGCCCTGGTGCCCCAGAGACCGTTTGTAGGAACCTGGTTGGATACCTTGTGCACAAGTTGTCCATGACATGCAAGTCTTGGTCTTCCAATTTCATAACTAGACATGATAATCCATGATTCTTGTTCCGAACGAGCATTGATCCATGAGCTATGACTCTTGATTTGCTTGACATAATTTTTGTTCAGTGTTCAACTTGACTTGATATATTCTCCTGGTACAGGGACTACCTTGGCGACCTAACGGTCCTGGATACTTGCAGGTTCATATTGCACAGAAGGGCTATTTGATAGTCTTCTAGATAACTAGATGCATGCATAATACGCGATAGTGTTACTTGATTATGGCATAATATTCATTATGGCAAGCATTGGAATGAGTCAATGAGTATAAGCTAACATATAAGCAGGCAAGCATGCATTTATGAAAACAAAAACATTTGCGTTTGGCACGGGCCTAAGGGTAAAGCGAGAAGTAAAACTGTAAAAGGACATATAGAGCGACATACTCTAGGGACAAGCAGTGTAAACAAGTGAGACAGTGCACTACGAAGAGTATATATATAACGATCTACTCAAGGCATAGCGGGGTCTAGTTGCATAAGGCAAAGGTAGCATACGAGGGTCCATTTATAAGCAAAGTTTCATTTCCATGTTCTAACACAAAAACTACAAGTTAGAATTATTTCCTTAGCTAGGTGCGTTATATTTTTTATTAACATGCACGGGGTGATTCACCTAGCGACTAGCATATATCGTCCATATTTTAAGTGTGCTGGCTAAGCAAAGACAAGTTTATTATAGCCATCCACCTTAGCGATAATTTGCCTCGGTCGAGCGATACTCCGAGTGAGCCTTTGAAAGTCTAAGACTCCTGAAAGGCCAAGTCTGGAAATTCTTTGCCTTAAACGAGTCTTCTCGCTGAGCAAAGTGGGTTGGGTCATTGCACTTGCGCCGTTTGAATCAGATGTCCTCTTGAACAGAACAGGTCATTACTGTCACGATAAACCGGACCACCATGTCACATACCAGTTGCACCAAAAGGCAAGTATGGTATTTTCAGATGTGCGGGCTTTCGTAAAAGTTGATTTGGACGTGTGTGCGTGTAGGAATCAACCAGTATCCGTAAAAGTTCCCCTTATCAGTATTTTTTAAATTACCCTATTAGTTTGTATGCACTCGTCGGATCAATATGAAACTTGTGCTAACAGATCTGTGGTATCACGCTGGTTTTATGACCCAAATTTCACACGATTCTGAGACAGTTGACCAAACCGCCTATTCGCGGGCCCTACGGTTTGACTTGAAGGGCAAATTTTTTATCAGCTCACCGGAATCTAAAATTGGACATACCATTGAGTTTGTATCATCATTTAGAATTTATTTGACCTAGAATTTGTCCTATTTAGATACTTTTACCCCTGGCATACATTTTGGTGCAAAGTAGGCTATATTTTGACCCCGCTTTGGCCAAAATTATCGTTTTGCCCCTGTTTCCAAATTGGACGAAAGGGTTTAACCTATAATGACATCTTTGAACGTCAGAGGCCGCCTGTAGATATATAATATAAGGGTCATCTGACCACGCATCTTCGGCGGAGCGTACGGATTACATAAGGAAAAGTACAAATGAGCCTAAACTCCTTAGTTGTTGTTCTCCTTACCCCATGCTCTATTCATGCCATATCCATGACATGATGACATCTCTAATGACTGCCAAGGCTTCTAATCATATAAATTCTATCAGCAGTTATCCCTATCCGTCGTACGTCCTATACCCACAGGTGGTCAGCCCATCACGCAAGTATGTGTCTAACATGAGACTCACACTCGTGTAACAACTGTGTCACGATGAATGACACATAAGAATGCCTCATGATAATGTAGTGGTCTCGTAAAACTAGGTCACCATGCATAATATATAATAAAAATAAAATACGACGCCACCGTCGTTGCATCCAAGTTATTCTTGGACGCGCAGTTTATATAGCAATTAAAATATATGAACTAAATAACATAAATAAAATGTATGCACCATATAGAATATAAATCACATTATAATGACAATGTATACTTGCCTGGCAGGAAAGCTGCACAATGTAAACGTCCAAGTATCAAGTACAAAGTATTAGAATCCACTGCCTCTGACTGGATGCTGAAATAAACATCACCAAGATTCCCGGAATTAGCAAGATAGCTAAAAAATACTACCCTTTCGTACAATTTGGACACAGGAACAAAACGGTAATTTTGAGTCAAAACGGGGTCCATGTGTGGCCCACTTTGTACCAAAATATATGTCAGGGGTAAAATTCTCTAAATTGGACAAATTATAGGTCAAAAAATTCTTAAACGATGATACGAACTCAACAGTAAATCCAATTTTGGATTCCGGTGAGCCGATCATAATTTCGTCTGTCAAGTCAACCGTGGAACCCACAAATAGGCGGCTCGGTCAACTGTCTCGAAATCGTATAAAACCTGGGTCACAGGACCAGTGTGATACCATGAATCCAATGGTGCAAGTTTGGTACCATTTTGACGAGCTTACACAAAGTAGGGTGGTTGTTTGTAAAAGTCGCGATACGAAAACTTTTTACGGATACGGGTTAATTCCGACACGCACACACGTCCGAATCAACTTCCGTGAAAGTGCATACGTCAGGATATACCATACGCACCTTTTAGTACAATTAGTATGTGATGAGACAGTCCCGTTTGGTGGGGCACACTCTGTATCACAAAAATTTAGTTTTAAAATACCAAATTTTTGGTCGTTTTAGAGGCTGAATAATTTAACAAATAAAATAAACTAATAAAAAATAAAAGAACAGTAAAATTATTGGTTATATTGAGAAGAAAACATTTTAATTAGATTTTGAAAATATTAAACATATTTGTGGCAAATTGGGCATAAAAATGGAGGTTTGGGTCAAATTTTTGGACTATTCTTGGACAGTTTTTTGGCCAACTTTCGGTCAATTTTTTGACCAATCCGGGACGCAAAAACTCGTCCCGCTTGGAAGAAATCCTAGAGGGTTAGGTTATGAACCTATACGAAGAAACCACTCGAGAAAAGAATGAGAGATGAGAGATATATTGGACCTGGTTGAGAGGGTCGTGGACTGCTCATTGTTGTTGCTGATGTTGTTACTGCGGCTGCCCGCGGTGGTAGAGGCGGCGTCGGTGGTAGACGACACTGGGGGATAGCCGTCGAGGACTAGGGTATGGGTAGGGTTTGTAGAACTTAGGTTTTGGGTTAGGGTTTGATGGTTTATGTCAATATATATAGAGATAGAGATGGGGCGATAAAAGGGTTGGGTCTGGTAGCTTAGGTGTTTAGGAAGTTTAGTATTAGGTTAGGATTAGTTTGGTTAAGGGTTTGTATTAGGGTTAAGGTTATTCTTTTTCCTTTTTTTCCTTTCTTATTAATAACTATATATTTATTTACATATATATATGGGGTTATAAAAATTCAAAAAGAACATTTGCACACAAAATAAATTCTAGAAAATTAATTATCCTTTAACAAAAGTCTTTAAATAAGAAAAAATATTTTATAAAATAATTCTAAATGAGTATTTATATAAGTAATTAAATCAAGAAAATTTATTTTCTAATTAACTAAGAAAATAATTTAAACAAATTCAATAATTAAATAAATAAATATAATATTTAAAATTAAATTTAAATTTTGGAAATTTTATATTCTACCAAACTTACAAGAATTTTGTCCTCGAAATTAAAACTAAACCATGATAGGGAAACAAGAATGGTGTATGGTAGAAAGGAACAAAGTAAAATCATACATTGATCTTCGAACAGATGCAAAAAATATTTGTGCATGTCATCCTTGTGCTCCCAAGTGTATTCTCCTGGTGAGTAATACCTTCAAGCTACGCGGACCAAAGGAATAGACTGATTCCTCAATAGCTTCTCTCGACGATGAAGAATCCCCATGGGTTGCTCTTGGTATGACAAACTCGGCCCAATGGTGATCTCGGAGTGCTCGAGAACATGACTGCTATCTGCTATATATCGCCTGAATTGCTACACGTGGAATACATCATGCACTCCCTCGAGTGAAGATAGTAGTGCCAGTCGATACGATATTTCTCATACTCGCTCTAGCACGTCAAATGGTCCAATATACCTTGGACTCAACTTGCCACGTCCTCCAAAGCAAATAGTGCCTCTAGTAGGTGATATCCTCAAGAAGAAATGATCGTCTTCTTTAAACTCCAAGGCTTATGCCTGTCTTGCGCTGATCGAAAGTGTCCACTGCTTCTGTCGGTCTTGCGCTACTCGCAAGTGCCCTTGTATCTTCTTCACTGTCTCTACAGTGTTGAATACCAACTCTGGTCCCAAAATCTGACGTTCTCCCACGTCACTCCAACACACGGGAGACCTATACTTTCTTCCATATAATGCTTCAAATGGAGCCATCTGGATGCTCGCTTGATAGCTATTATTGTAAGAAAACTCCACAAGATGTAGGTGGTCCTCCCATGATCCTCTAAAGTCTAACATACAAGCCCTCAACGTATCCTCTAGTGTTTGAATAGTACACTCTGATTACCCATCTGTCTGCGGGTGAAAAGATATATTGAACTTCAGACGAGTCCCAAGACTCTCATGCATACTTCTCCAAAAGTGAGATATAAAATACGAATCGATATCTGACACAATACTGACCAAAATTCTGCGCAACCTCACGATCTGCCTCATGTATAAGTCAACCAAAGCTTCTATAGACTGGATAACTCAAAAAGGCAAGAAATGTGTGAACTTGGTGAGTCGATCCACTATTACCCAAACAGCATCTCGCCTACTTGGACTCCTCGAGAAGCCCGTGACAAAGTCTATAGTAATGTGCTCCCACTTCCACTCAGGAATCGAAAGTGGTTACAGTAGCCCTATTATTCTCTGATGTTCAGCCTTGACCTGCTGACATACTAGACATTGGGCCACAAAGCGAGCTATCTTTATTTTTATCCCATGCCACCAAAAGTGCTGTCGTAAGTCACGGTACATCTTGGTGCCTCCAGGATGAATAGAATATATCGAACTATGAGCTTCTGCCATCAGCTCCTGTCAAATATCTTTATTGGAAATATATAGATGATCACCACATTATAATATCTCGTCATCATGAATGCACAATCCCTTCTACTCTCCAGCATCTGTTCTCTCTTTTAACCTCCTAAATCTGGCATTTGTAGGCAAAGCTGCCTTAATCCTCTCTACTAGTGATGATTGTACTTGCAAGTTGGCTAGTGTTCCATCTGCTCCGGGTAATATAACTTCTATGCCAAGCTCTTGTAAGTCCTCCAGTAACTCCCGCTATGTCATCAAGAAGTATGCTGCAGGCTTTCGGCTTAACGTGTCTGCTACTACGTTAGCCTTGCCTGGTTGATAATGTGGCTCTATCTCAAAGTCCTTCATCAACTCAAGCCACCGGCCATGCCTCATATTCAGCTCCTTCTGCATGAAGACATACTTGAGGCTTTTGTGGTCGGTATAGATCTCTACTCGTTCCCCATATAGGTAATATCTCTATAGCTTTAGAGCAAAAATAACTGCTGCAAGCTCCAAGTCATGAGTTGGATAATTCTTCTCATGTACTCGTAATTATCTAGATGCATATACAATCACCTTGTTATGCTGCATCAACATGCATCCCAACTATTTTTCTAAAGCGTCACTGTAAATCACATAACCTCATGATCCTGATAGAATAGTCAATACTGGCGTTATGGTCATCTCTTCTTCAACTTCTCGAAAGCGGCTTGACACTCGTTAGTCCATATGAACTCTTGGTCCTTTTATGTCAACCAAGTCATAGGTGCTGCTAGGCGCTGCTATCCTTGAGAAGTTCTCCATAAATCGTCTGTTATATCCCATAAGTCCAAGAAAACTCCTCACCTCTGATGCTGATTTAGGAACGGGCCATGTCTCAACTACCAAGATTTTTTTTGGATCAACAAAAATACCATCTCCCATGACGACATACCTAAGAAAAGAGACCCCATCCAAGAAAAACTCATATTTACTGAGCTTCGCATATAACTGCTCTCTCCTGAAGGTCTCTAGGATAATCCACAGGTGCTTCTGATGCTCCTCGTGGCTCTTCAAATAGACAAGTATGTCATTTATGAAGACAACCATGAATTGGTCCAAATATTGATGGAAGACTCGATTCATTAAGTCCATAAAGATAGCTCGAGTATTATCCAATCCAAATGGCATGATCAAAAACTCATAGTGTCCATATCTTGTCCTGAATGTGGTCTTTGGAATGTCTTGCTTTCGTACATTCATCTGGTGATATTTCGATCTCAAGTCTATCTTTGAGAACACCTTGGCTCCACTAAGTTGATCAAATAAGTCATCAATGTGTGGTAATGGATATTTATTCTTTACAGTCACCGCATTCAAGGCTCTGTAGCCGATGCACATGCGCACTGACCCATCCTTCTTTGGTACAAACAATACTGGTGCTCCCCAGGGTGATGCACTTGGTCGGATAAAGCCTTTCTCCTCTAATTCTTCCAACTATGCTTTCAGCTCATCCATCTCCTTCTTTGCCAATCTATAAACATGCGACGCTATGGACGCTGCTCCCGGTATCAACTCAATCGAGAATTCTATATCTCTGTCCGGAGGTAGTCCTGAAAATTCCTCTGGAAAGACGTCTTGAAACTCTGAAATGATAGGATGATAAATAATATTGTCCATTGCAAGCTGAACACCATCAAGAACTTCTGTGGATTCCCGTGCAAACTCGAGTTTCGTCTAGCCTGGTACCTAAAAAGAATGCTTCCTCTATAGCAGTCGAAGAAAGAGTGATACTTGCTTAGCCAGTCCATCCTAATTACAACATCAAAGTTTGGCATGGAAAAGACTAAGAGTCGGGCATTCATCTCTCTGCCATGAATCACTACAGGACAAGATTTACAAACCCGGCTAACAGGTACAACTCCTCCCCCGGTGAGAATTCTAACACAACTAGGCAATGGTGTAGTGACAATACTGTGCTTGGCAACAAAACTAGAAGATATAAACGAGTGTGTAGCTTCCATATTAAATAATATCACAGCAGGAAAAGTAGAAACAAGAGTAATAGCTGATATAACATCAATCTCTTGTTCCATGTCATCCACTTCTAGTGCAAAACCCTATCCAGTCTTTTATAGTAGTCCCTATCTGGCCCTCACAAACTGGTCCTCTTGAGTAGGTAGCGGTGGTCCTCACTGAAATCCTCTAGCTACTGGAGGTCGAGGTGCTCCTGGTCTAGTCATCTGCTGAGGTGGCTTCGGTGCTGGAAGTGCTGGCCTCTGTATTAGCGGTAGAAGTGTCAATGTCTGTTGCACTGGACAGTCTCTGGCCATATGCTGTCCGGAACCATATCTCATACACTGTCATAAGCAAAGTCGACAATCTCTCATAATGTGCCCGCATTTCCCACAATAACTGCAGTGGGGCTTCTTCAGAATCTGGTACGCTTCTGCTCTGTGCTGCTATTATTGCTGCTGCTGATGTGCCAAAGAGCATCTGATGGGCCCTCCTTGCTGTGTCCTTGCTGGTCCATATTGGGCCTTCGGTTGACTTTTTTTCTCTTGCTGATGGCCTCTTGTAGCCTAGCCTTTGTCAATAACTTGGCATAAGAGATCCGGGACTGTGAGCTAGTGTAGTGCTGGAGCTCCTGAGTCAGCCCGTGGTGAAACCTCTTAGCCTTCTCCAAGTCATTGGATATTAGGGCAGTACCATATTTACTGAGGTGGCTAAACTCTGTATCATACTTATCGAATATCTTATTGTCCTGCTCCAGATGGAGGAACTGATCGTACAATGCATCCCTTTTGGTAGCCGGGAAGTACTTCTTCTCAAAGCACTATAAGAACTGTTCCCAAGTCTGACACATACCCAACTGGTGCTCCATCGACTCCCACCAGTGATGAGCGTTACCCTCTAGCTGGGTCCTTACACCTGTCATCCATAGATCGGTAGGCAACTGTGATGCTTCTAACAACTTTTTGGTGTTGGTAATCTAGTTTGTGGTCTCTTCTGGACTCTCAATGCCTTTATACGGCTTGGGGCCCATCTGTAAAAAGTCCTTGACTGAACCAACTCGAGCTTGCGGCACTGGAACTAGTGCCTGAGCTGGTGCAGGTGCTAGTGTAGCCAACCTCTCAAGTGCTGCCAGAAATTCTTGCCTCTGCTCCGCCGCTTGCTGCCTCTGCTCTGTAGCCTGTACAGTGGCTTGTTGTCTCTGTTCCAGCATCATCATTTGGAAGAATTGTAACAGCTGTGTCTGGCCATCCTGTGGTGCTGATACAGCTGAAAAAGTTCTATTAGGCATAATAGAAGGATCAGGTGGAACTGGATTGTGAGTCTGTCCATCTAGCCCCGGAAGTCTAGGAGTCGTTGAGGCCTCTCCTCCAGTTTGGCCATTGACCACTGGAGGTGTGTCACCCCCGGTGTCGGTACGTCTACTACGTAAATTTATCTCTCTGCAAGAGACAGACAAAAAGATTAGATAGAGTACAGGAATCAAGCAGGATGCAAGCATTTAAATAGGAAAAGATGAGTTATTGTTAAGCATGGATGAGATCCTATACTCTATTCCTATATGCAGGCTTATTCGGTACAGTAACATAACCGAACAATATATTTGGGGACCTGCATGGGCCACCACAAAAATATGTCACGTCTCAGTCCCAGAATACGTAGGACCAGAAATACGTAACATATCAGCCGTATGTATACAACAACTCTAATATATTGGAAGGTCGTAACACATACGTACGCTATATATGAATATCAAATCCATAAGTGGTAATATACTGTCGACACAGGTCATACGCAATCTATATCTCATCCACAGCACAAATAAAAAAATATAAAATAAATAACCGAATCTCAAATATGAAGTATCAAAGAATGATATTCGGGTGGAAACAAATCCACTGCCAATCGACTATACCAAAAAAAAACTAAATGAGAGAAGAGATCAAAACTCAATTATAAGATAAATGTCAATAAAAGAATAGCAACTAAAATATCCATCAGCTGCGAAGAATCAGGGGTACTCCAAAGGTAAGACCTCCTCAATCCGGTACGAGGCGTCAGGTCCGGGTCCGTACTCCTGCGTACACCTAGAAGTGGACCAGGTCCTCAGAGGAACGTAACAAGATACAGAAATAATATGCCAATAAATTACTAAAAATAAACATCCAAGGGTCGTATAACCATCTATGTGAATACACTTTGAGAACAACTTTCCAACACGTGGGCTATCTGGCTAAAATAGGATTGGCATAATTCTCTTGGATAATTAGGGGCCTAAAAAGTATGATGTCTTTTGAACGTCAGAGGCCGCCTGTAGATATATAATATAAGGGTTATCTGACCACGCATCTCCGGCAGAACATACGGATTACATAAAGAAAAGTACAAAGGAGCCCAAACGCCTTGCTTGTTGTTCTCCCCACACCATGCTCTATTCATTCCATATCCATGACACGATGACATCTCTTATGACTGCCAAGGATTCTAATCAAACAAATTCTATCAGCAGTTATCCCTATCCGTCGTACGTCTTATACGCACAGGTGGCCAGCCCGTCACGCAAGTACATGTCCTATATGAGACTCACACTCATGTAACAACTGTGTCACGGCGAATGAAGCATAAGAATGCCTCATGAAAATGGGGTGGTCTCGTAAAACTAAGTCATCATGCATAATATATAATGAAGATAAAATATGACGCCACCGTCGTTACACCCAAGTTATTTTTACACAGCAGTTAAAATATATGAACTAAATAACAGAAATAAAATGTATGCACCATATGGAATATAAATTACAGTATAATGGCAAGGTATACTTGCCTGACAGAAAAGCTGCATAATGTAAACATCCAGGTGTTAAGTACAGAGTATCAGAACCCACTGCCTCTGACTGATCATCTTCAGATGCTGAAATGAATGTCACCAATATTTTTGGAATCAGCGAGATAGCTAAAAAATACTACCCTTTCGTCCAATTTGGATACAGGGACAAAACGATAATTTTGAGTCAAAACGAGGTCCATGTGTGGCCCCCTGTGTACCAAAATACGTGCCAGAAGTAAAAGTCTCTAAATTAGATAAATTATAGGTCAAATAAAACTTAAACGATAATACAAATTTAACAGTATATCCAATTTTGGATTCCTGTGAGCCGATCACAATTTTGTCTGTCAATTCAACCGTAGAATCCGCGAATAGGCAGCTCGGTCAATAGTCTCAGAATCACGTAAAACCTGGATCACAGGACCAGCGTGATACCACGAATTCAATGGCGCAAGTTTGGTCATATTCCGACGAACATATACAAAGTAGGGTGGTTGTTTGCAAAAGTCGCGATACAAGAATTTTTTACGGATACGGGTTGATTTCGACACGCACACACGTCCGAATAAACTTTCACGAAAGCACACACGTCAGGATATACCTTATGCGCCTTTCGGTACAATTATTACACGATAAAGTAGTCCCATTTGGTGGTACGCACTCCGTATCACAAAATTTTAGTTTAAAAATACCAATTTTTTGGTCGTTTTGAAGGCCGAATAATTTAACAAATAAAACAAACTAATAAAAAAATAAAAAATAGTAAAACTCTTGGTTATATTGAGAAGAGAACTTTTTAATTAGATTTTGAAAATATTAAACTTTTTAATTTAGATTTTGTGGCAAATTGGGCATGAATATGGGGGTTTGGGTTGAATTTTTGGACTATTCTTGGACAGTTTTTTGGCCAACTTTCGGTCGATTTTTTGACCAATCCGGGACACGAAAACTTGTCCTACTTTGAAAAAATCCTAGAGTGTTAGGTTGTGCCTATACGAAGAAACTACTCGAGAAAAGGATGAGAGATGAAAGAGATATTGGACCTGGTTGAGGGGGTCATGGACTGCTCGTTGTTGTCGCTGATGTTGTTACTGCGGCTGTCGGCGGTGGTAGAGGCAGCGTCGGTGGTCGATGGCGCTGGAGGACGACCGCCGACTATGGTAGGGGTAGGGATTTTAGAACTTAGATTTTGGGTTAGGGTTTGATGGTTTATGTGAATATATATAGAGATAGAGAGGGGTCGATAAAAGGGTCGGGTCTGGTAGCTTAGGTGGTTTGTATTAGGATTAGGGTTAAGGTTATTCTTTTTCCTTTTATATTAATAACTATATATTTATTTACATATATATATGAGGTTATAAAAATTCAAAAAGAATATTT
Organism: Iris macrosiphon; assembly: GCA_036927795.1. Taxonomy (NCBI): domain Eukaryota; kingdom Viridiplantae; phylum Streptophyta; class Magnoliopsida; order Asparagales; family Iridaceae; genus Iris; species Iris macrosiphon. The sequence goes on from JAYESA010000010.1 coordinate 28,841,342, forward strand.
GCACACAAAATAAATTCTAGAAAATCTATCACCCTTTAACAAAAGTCTTGAAATAAGAAAAAATAGTTTTATAAAATAATTCTAAATGAGTATTTATATAAGTAATTAAATCAAAAAGTTTTATTTTCTAATTAACTAAAAAAATAATCTAAAGAAATTCAGTAATTAAATAAATTAATATAATATTTAAAATTAAAATTAAAATTTAAAATTTAAAATTAGGGGTTTTATATTTATTTTGCTATATAAATCTGTGCGTCCAAGAAAGACTTGGGTGCAACGACTGTGGCGTCGTCTTTTATTTTTATTTATATTATGCATGTCGACCTAGTTTTACGAGACCACCCCATGATGTTGAGGCATTCTTATGTTTCATTGGTCGTAACACTTTTTATTACACAAGTTGTGAGTCTAATGTAGGATACAGACTTGCGTATTCGGTTGGCTACCGGTACATATGGGACGTACGATGGTAGAATATAACTGCTAATAGAGATGCATGTTAGAAGACTTAGATGATATTAGTAGTCTAGGAACATAGACTATCGTGGTGTGGTAGCCCAATTCTTGTCCTTGTTTGGTTGTAGGGTTGGGCTATTGTGCTGCGATAGGCTATGAACCAAATTTATGATGCCGATACTTGGACTCCGTCTTGGTGTAGTAGCTAAAACGTGTTATGGATATAACATGCATAGAGCATTGAGTGGGAAGAATAATGAGTAAGCGTATATGACTTATTTATACTTTCCCTTATTTGGACGTGAGGTCCGCTAGAGACGCGAGTCGTGATGACCCCTTATATATACTACAGACCTATGACGATCGAAAGACGTTATGTCTGAGGTCCCTGGATCTTTGAGAGATCTATACCCATCCCATTATTTTAGCCAGATAGTCCATACGCAGAAAAAGTGTTCTTAAATTGCATATCACATAGACTGGTTAGGCGACCATGTTGGATGATTACTTTCAGTACATTATTGGCATGCTTCTATGTATCTTGTTACGTCCCTCTGAAGACCTGGTGTAAAACCCCATAATTTTTAAATATTTTATTTATTTAATTAATTAGTTATTTAACTTATTTATATTATTACGTAGTTATTTAGATAATAAATACGTAGCGATTTAAGTACCTAGATAATTATTCATTTAGAATTGTTGCACAAAAACTATTATTTTTATTTTAGGAATAATTATAGAAGGGTGATAGAATTTTGTAGAATTTATTTTGGGTACAATTGTATTTTTATATATACCTTAATTATATATACAAATAAATAAATAGCATAATATTAATAATAATAAGTATTAAGTAATAGTATTTAATAATATTAATAATAATAATAATAATAATAATAATAATAATAGTGTAATAATGTTAGTGTTAGTAATAATAATGTTAATGATAATAAAATTATAGTATTATTAGTAATAATAAGAATATAGAAAAGAAAAGAGAAAGAAAGAAATAGAAAAAGGAAAAGGAAAAGAAATAGAAATAAAAAGAATAGAAAAAAAATAGAAAACAAAGGAAGAAAGAAAGAAAATGAACCCTAAACTATTAGAAGCCAAAGCCCCCAGCAGCAGCTACCAAGTCCACCCGCGGCCCAGCAGCTTCCGCGCGCGACCCTTCCCAGACCTGCGACCGCTGCTCTCTCTCGCTCTCTCTCTCTATATATATATTGGCAAAACCCTAACCCTTACCCTACTCTTCCAACCTGACACCAGAGCTGCCACCTTCAGCCCAGACCGCCACCGCCGAAGTAGTCGCCGCCGTTCATGCCACGTCCGCACAAGCGCGCGCCGCGCAGGATCTGAATAGCAGCGTACCCCTGTTCCGCACTGATTTTTGCCTCCTCGCTCAACCAAATTCTAATTTGCCTTCGTTGGTATGATCCTCACATATCCCTTTTTCAATCCTGTAGATTAGTTTCCATCGTGCAGAGCGCAAATCTAGGTGAAAATCGACGCCAAGTCGAGAAAAAACGACCACTTTTAATTTTAAAAAATCTGTTGCGATGATCCATGTTCAAGGGCTCGTATCTCCCACCACAGGGATCCAAACCTAGAAATTTTTTTTTTATAGAAAGACTACCTGACCGAGATCATTCTCTGTCAATTATATTATTTTATCTGGTGTTATATGCAAAAATAAATTAGGTTGAAAACTCATGAAAAACTATTTTTAAAATGTTAAAATTTGTGATAAGGAGCACGTCCCGCCAAACGGGATTGCCCCATCGTGTACCAAGTACACCGAAAGGTGTGCACGGTATACCCAGACGTGTGGACTTTCGCAAAAGTTAATTTGGACGCGTGTGCACGTCGAAATCAGCCCGTATTCGCAAAAAATCTCCGTATCATGACTTTTGTAAAACTCTACCCCATTTAGTGTACGCTCGTCAGAACTCAAAACTTATGCCATTGGATTCGTGGTATTGCGCTGGTCCTGTGACCCAATTTTTATGCAATTCTGAGACAGTTGACCAAGTCGCCTATTTGCGGGCCCCACGATTGACTTTTTGGGCGAATTTGTGTTCGGCTCACCAGAATCCAAAATTGAACGTACCGTTAAGTTCGTATTGACGTTTAGAATTGGTTTGACCTATAATTTGTCCCATTTAGAGACCTTTACCCCTGGTACACTTTTCGGTGCAAGGTGGCCCACATGTGGACCCCACTTTGACCCAAAATTATCGTTTTGCCCCTGTGTCCAAATTGGACGAAAGGGTAGTATTTTCTAGCTATCTCGCTTATTCTGGGAACGTTGGTGATATTTATTTCAGCATCCGGAGATGTTCATTCTGAGGCCGTAGCTTCTGATCCTGTGTGCTTGACTCTTGGACGTTACACTTTACAGCTTTCTTACCAGGTAAGATACCTTACCAAATTACTTACAGTACTTTGCATACTATTTATATTTCTGTATATTTATTGCATGTGTAGTTTCGTTCAGTCATTACTATATATTAGATATGTTAACACACACTTGACACCTAGTATCATAGAGGACAATCATTAGGCGTATGGGCTTTAACCACTCTGGTAAACCGTAGTATCTAGCTCGCACTACGGGAGTATGTCGCACTGGTCGCTACCCCCGCGGTATATCAATTTCTGGAGTCACACGCTGGTCGCTACCCCCGCGGTATGTTAATTTCTGATGTCCCCTGACGTGTGTGTGTGAGTTGTGAGGTTTAGATCGAGTAGCCTACCCTTGCCCATATGTCAAAAAAGTTGTCCTTATTTGCATTCATATAGATTGTCTTGTACAGCATACTTATTTATTTTTAAATATTATGCATGTTTACTATATTCAATTGGCTTGCTTCTATGTATCTTGTTATGTCCCTCTGAGGACCTGGTCCCTTGCCAGGTATAGACGATCAGGAGTACCCGCAGGAGGACGGGCCTGGACTTGACGTATTATTTTCTGCCGAGGAGGTCTTACATTCTGAGCATCATTGATTATATCTAGCGATGGATCTTCTTAGCTGATACACTTCTGCTATTACCTTATTTTATATTGGATTTTACCCTCCTCTCTCATTCTAGTTTTGATATCGTCTTTGGTAGTAGATTTGTCTCCACCCGACTATTAGTTTTGGATTATTCAGACTCATTATTCTAGTTTAGTTATTTCCTTTTTGTGACTTGTTGTGTGGATAAGATTAGTATTTCTGTGACTTATGACTATATAGATACCACATGTGAGTTATATTCATATTATATCGTACGTATGTATTCTGGTATCCATATATTGGAGTTGTCATATACATACGGCTGGCATGCTTACGTGTTCTTAGTCCTACGTATTTTGGGACTGGGGCGTGACATATTTTTGTGGTAGCCCATGCAGGTCAAGAGCATATTGTCTCGGTTACGTTACTGTACCGAGCAAGCCTGCGCATAGGATTAGAATATAGGATCCCATCCACTTATTTAATCACCGTCCTTGATTTTATTTCGTATTCTCATTTGATTGCTTGTATTGCATCTTGCTTGATCCATTCTCAACGTCAATCTTCTTTCGTGCTTGATAGGGGATAGGAAGGTGCCTTGTACTAGGTATATACACTCTAGTATTCAATAACACTATTAGTTAAATTATTATAAGTTGGATAGTATATCTCATAACCTAGTAACACATAGTCCTGTTGACTCATTAATAAAGTTAAAATGAATGACACCAACTATAGGCTTGCATAAGAAGATAGTATTTATCTAAACTATAGAACTTTACTGATTATCTAGACTGTAGAACTTAGAGGCCCATACACCCATTTGGTTGACTTTAGACTTAGACAAGAAATTATTGTGGAAACTGTAGAGGCACAACACCGACCTTCTTGGTAAACTTAAATTATTTTGTACCTTCCTCCATCATAATCAAGCGTACTTATATTTTTTTTACTACCTCGACTTATGCTGCTATTATAGCCTAATTTTGCAAGATTATTCTTTTATTAAGCTTGTTCATGACATATGTATTATTGGGGGCCCACACTAATACATTGTCTAAATCAAAATTGGTGTATTATGGTCTGATCAACTGTAGTGCACTTGGTTCGCTCTTTGTATCACTACTTTATGTGGATTGAGATATAGTTGACTCAACTTGTTAGACGGATATACTTGCCCTCTAGACTGGTCAGAGCATATCATGTCAGGTACATAACTGTTCTGATATGAACATGCGTATAGAAATTTACTAAAATAAGATTTCAATCTACAACTGCCTTGGCAACTCCCTTTCGAATTCTCTAATCCCTTTGAATTTCGTACTTGTATTCTATTATCCCTTCTTGAACTTGTAATTTTTTGTCTTTTCCTATTTTGAAAAGATGAACATTCGTGCTTAGTATAAGTTTGATACACGGATAGTACTGGCTATACATCTAAGAAGGCTATGCCCTAAATTATTTAATCCTGTCATTGAATCCTCAAAGGTTTTAACACCAAACATCTATGATACGCCCTTGATCATTTATAAAATATAATCACCAACAAAGCGATTGGCCTGCGGGGTATATCTAGTACTATCTATATATCAAACTTATACCAAGCAAGATGTTTTGTCTTTTCGAAATAAGGAAAGACGTAGATCAATAAATAAGAGTTCAAGGGAGAAGTAATAGAATGCAAGTATAGGGATCAAGGCATTTCAAGGAATTCAATGGGAATTGTCAAGGCAGTTGTGGACTAAAATCCTATTTGGTAAATTCGTATTCGCATGCTCGTATTAGTACAGTTACATAACCGATACGATACGCTTAGACATGTTTAGGGCAAGTATATTCGTCTACTAATCACTACATATCTCAATCCACGTAAAGTAGTTATGCGAAGGGCGAACCAAGCACACTAAGGTTAGCTAGGCCTTAATACACTGATTCTGAAATATATTAGTGTGTTAACCCATTAATACATATGTCATGATCAAGCTCGATAGAAGAGTAAGCTTGCAAAACTAGTCTATAATAGCAGCATAAGTCAAGGCAGTACAACAAATATAAGTACGCTAGATGATGATGAAAGGATGTACAAATTAATTCAAGTTCACAAAACAAAAACAACTAAGCAACAATATAAAAGACTCTACAATCCCTACAGTTATCATACAACCTCCTTGTCTAAGTTGCTAGTCGACCAAGTAGGGGCAAGGACCTCTAAATTCTATTATCTGAATAAACTTTGTCGTCTTTTGCTAGCATGCGATTAATGTCATTCAGTTACACTTCATCAATGGATCACAGGGACTATGTGATACTAGGTGGTGAGGTATACTATCCAACTTAATATAATTTAACTACTATTGTATTGTCTTAAGGATACCGTAGAAGCTCCTGTTAAGGTCTACGAGAAGGGGTCTTAGTACCTATTAGGGTATCCTCCTATATTACATAGGTCATGGTCGTCTTAAGCCTTAGTCATAGTGCTTATAGAACAAGTGTCAATAGCAAGAATAGAAAGGTTACTAGTCTCGAGGGAAGGGAATATAACTCGTATCGAGGTGAGGGTACAAATTATGTGATTTAACACTAAGGGATAATCATCGGGTCGCAGTCTGCAAGAATGACTCAAACTTATCAAACTCTAACTACCAGGCACAAAATGTTCAAATTCAATACTACACTATAATCCTAGCAAACTATGTGTCCTTAACAAAGAATAAAAATTACTTGGCCTACTATCAAAAGTGTCAGGTGGCACGAATTGAAAGATGAAGAGAAGAAGAACATAATTTACTCGTCGCGCAATTAACGAACGTTAAGGTCGCAGAGGATCAATATGAAATTTAAAATAGGGGACTCTATATAGTATCATGGTTCTCTAGGGAAAGGGGTACTAGTTGCTATGTTCGAGGCTTGATTAAGGAAAAGGTTAATCACATTCCTCTAGGCTTCCTAGGGTACTGTCTACTAATAATAAGGCAATGATCTAAATTTGTAGTTTTCCAATACTTGTCTAACTGTGTAGGTTAGGTTCAGTCCTAATGTTTAATATTGGTTCTCCATTGGTTCCTCTATACTAGGGTCAAACATTATGGTAAACTTCTAACTACTCTAGTAGTGTCTATACTACTCTCAAGTCCTCATAATACATCAGGGGGTAATGGTAAACCAATTTTAGAGAGAAGGAATTCTAGGGTTCACTAGACATCCTAAACTTAGTGGTGTGTCTATATTCTCGTTGTATTCTTAACAGGTGTGCTACCCTAATTATCATCCAAATAACAGGGGTTCCTATATTCTAGCAGAAGTCTATACTCAAAGAACTATTATGGAGGTACAAGAATCAAGCAGGATACAATTGTTCAAATAGAACAGATAGGAGGAAGATGAATCATAGTCAATTGTGGATGAGATCCTATACTCTAGTCCTAGGTGCAGGCTTGTTCGGTACAGTAACGTAACCGAGACAATATGCTCTAGACCTGCATGGGCCACCACAAAAATATGTCACGCCCCAGTCCTAAAATACGTAGGACTAGGACACGTAAGCATGCCAGCCGCATGGATAAGGCAACTCCAATATATGGAAACCAAATCCACACGTACGCTGTAATATGAATATCAAATCCACAAGTGGTATAAATGTAATACAAGTCGCAGAAAAAAATCTAAATCTCATCCACCAAAATCATATAGAAATAAATAACCAGTATCTATGAAACTAGATCTCAATAGGAAGTATCTAAGGATGATAGTTGGATGGAAACAAATCCACTACCAACTCAAAGGGAAAGTAAATACAATATAAGTACAACTCAATCAAACAATATAAGTACCAGCTATCAATCCCGGCTCGAAGAGAAGACACCCACGAAGCATCTATAACCATCCATCTCTGCTCTCCTGCAAATACACAAGAACAGGTACACCTGGCAGCGGACCAGGTCCTCAGAGGGATATAACAAGATACTTAAACACATGCCAATAAAGTACTGAAATAAATATCCAAAGGGGTCGCCTAACCGTCTAAAGTGAATGCAGTTAAGAACAACTTTTCCCACAAGTGAGCTATCTGGCTGAAAACCTGGGATTTGGCATGGTTCTCTATTGGAGATCCAAGGGCCTAAAAAGGCACGGCGCCTTTCGAACGCCGGAGGCCCGCCTGATAATAATATAATATATAGTGGTCATCACCACCCGTATCTCCAGCGGAGAATCCGGGCGCACAATAGAAAAAGTGTAAAGGAGCTCAAATGCGGTACTTGTTGTTCTCCCCACCCCATGCTCTAAGCATGTCACATCCATGACACGATTTGGTCCATAGCCTATTCTTAGTACCCTAGCCCAATCCTGCAACCAAACAAGGACTAGGATGGGACCACCGTACTACAATAGACTATGTCCATGGACCTCTAATAACTGCCAAGTCTACTAGCATGCAAAGTTTCTAACAGCAGTTATTCCTAACGCACGTCCCACACGTACCGATGATCAGTCAATACGTGCGTCCGTGATCTATATGAGACTCACAACTCGTGTAAAAATATGTCACGGTCAAATGAACCTAATAATACTACATGATAATGGGGTAGTCTCATGAACAAGGTCAATGCAATACATAAATAAAAGCATATCGCGACGTCACCGTCGCGCGTATTTTATATAACAATTAAAATATATGAACTAAAGACAGAAAATAAGGATGCATGCAACGTATGGAATATGAATAACAGTACAATGGCAAGGTATACTTGCCTGGCCAGAAGACTGCGATGTACCAATAACCTGCTCCAGAAGTCGTGCAGAATAAATCCAATATCCATTCGCAAATAGTCGTCTACAAAATTCTGAGGGTACTCACGAGCTGCCCCAAAGTCAATGAGGTTGATCATTTTGGAGGTGCCATCATAGAGAAAATTGCCCCAATTTGGGTCAGTCTGCATAAAGCGGAACACAACAACTCCTTCAATGTGAGCTCGAGCAACTTCGTTCCCACATAATCACGAGTTTCCTGATTCAGAAGTGCCACCTTGTCAATAGGAACTCCAGCAACAAGCTCCGTTGTAAGAACTTTTCTGCTTGAGATTTCATCGATGACTTCAGGAACATAGAACCCTTCTGAATTAGACAATAGTGCACGGAATCTCTTCTGATTTTTGGCTTCCAAAGTATAATCACATTCCTGAGCTAGTTCCTCCTTTGCCACCTTTATAGCTTTATCAAGAAAAGGCCTTTCGGAATGAGATTTGTATAATCAAGAAGCCGCCTCACATTTTCAATATCATTTTCAATGCTGTCAGCTACACCAGGGTACTGTATTTTTACTGCGACCTCTAAACCATCTTTCATGACAGCCCGGTGGACCTGTCCAATACTTGCTGCAGCTAGAGGTTCATAATCAAAACTCCTCAGCTTAGATGACCAGTCAAGCCCCAATTTAGAATTCAAAACATCATTAAGCTGGCTCCTTGGCATCACATCTGCACCTTGACGAACAATATCCAAAGCAGCCAAAATCGGTGCTGGCACGAAAGACTCGTCCTGTATGCTCAGCATCTGACCCAACTTCAATGCAGCCCCACGCATTCGATACAGTGCGCGGGCTAAACGCTCAGCATTTTACTCGGACAAGAAGGGTGAAAGGGCAGATTGGTTCTCTCCTGAGCTGGGTCGGATCTCGGCGTCGCGGGTTCGGGCGGATCCGAGAAGTAGACGACGGACCCCTTCGGAGCGGGAGCGGAGACCTCGTGAACCCTCCCCTTGGTGAAGCCGACGAGGTCCGTCGCGGAGAGCAGCGCGCTCTTTAGCGTTTTGGAGACCAGGGCTTCGAGGTCGCCGGACCTGGCGGCGGCGAGGGGCTGGGACCGCTTCGCGGCCTCGGCGGCGACCAGGGAGGCGCCGCTGACGAGTCGGAGGAGGTCCTTGAAGGGAGCCATGGCGTGGTGGCTTAATGGCGGTGGTGGAGAACTTGGCGGCGAGTTGTCGATGAAGATCACCGGAGGGAGGTAGTCATTGGCTGTGATGGTGGTGTTTGTGATGGATCCGACGAGGGAGGTAGGCGGCGGAGGTGAGGCAGTGGTCGAGGAAGATGAAGTGTAGGCATAGGGAAAGGGAAGGTCGTCTCGTCGGACTCCGGCGAACTGCTCCGGCTCCTGCGCCGAGGAGAGAAGGAAGAAGAACATGGAGGGGGAAAGAGGTCGGCTAAGGAGTTGGTTTAGGTTTAATAGAAAAAGGAAAATTAATGAAAGGAATATTTATACATGGGAACTTTTGGTTTGGGTTGACCTAGGAATTTGTGGGCTTGGTCAACTATCCTTGGGGTTGGGCCTCGGGCTTGCATGAGGGTGTTGGGCTAGAAATTACATGATTTAAAATGCAATGATGGGGGTTAAAATAGGAGGACGATGTTGCGCGTTTGAAATTCCAGAAAAATTATGAGAAAAATCCACGTGAAGGGAAAAATCGATTCCTTTATGAATTGTCCAATGGTGGGGACACCTCAGTGCATTTTTACATAAAAGCCCCCAACAATTGGAAAATTGCACAAAGGCGGAAATTGGATTTAATTAATTTAATCGGAACGCGCACGATGTTCTAGAATTAATTAGGAGTACATGGGATTAGATTTAGCAGAGCAGAAGTGTCAGGGCGTAGAGGGGACAGTGCAAAATATTAATAAAATTTGGTTTATACAAAACGGTCAAGATTGTGTCCCCAAATTTCGATTGGAACACACAAGGGTACTGAGTTGGAATTTATTTTGAATTACGAAATAACGTCCGCGACGTTTATTGTGCGACTAAAATGTAGCACAAGGGAGCAATGTACAAGGGTCAGAATAAAAGGCGGGCATGTCTAGGTTGAGGTTGTGAAGTTTCTAGATAGGCAATGGCTAGTGAGGTACTCCAATTATCGAAACACGGTAAGGTGCGCTACGCGTCATAATTATTTCTTAATTAAATTAAATGCCGTGTTCTAATTCTAATTGGTTCAATTTAGCCCTAATTTCACTATCTAAGCCAAGTAGCCCTAATTTTAGGTGAGGGGGTTTACAATCTACCCAACTTAAAATAATTTCGTCCTCGAAATTAAACTAGGGTAGGGTTCCTCTATCTAATCTCACTTGATTACCGTCAAAAAAAAAAAAATCTCCTTAAGTTAATATTGCAGTTTCTACCCAACTTAGAATTTACCCATCTATCATCTAAGGCTATACATCTAAGAAGGCTATGCCCTAAATTATTTAATCCTGTCATTGAATCCTCAAAGGTTTTAACACCAAACATCTATGATACGCCCTTGATCATTTATAAAATATAATCACCAACAAAGCGATTGGCCTGCGGGGTATATCTAGTACTATCTATATATCAAACTTATACCAAGCAAGATGTTTCGTCTTTTCGAAATAAGAAAAGACGTAGATCAATAAATAAGAGTTCAAGGGAGAAGTAATAGAATGCAAGTATAGGGATCAAGGCGTTTCAAGGAATTCAATGGGAATTGTCAAGGCAGTTGTGGACTGAAATCCTATTTGGTAAATTCGTATTCGCATGCTCGTATTAGTACAGTTACATAACTGATATAATACACTTAGACATGTTTAGGGCAAGTATATTCGTCTACTAATCACTACATATCTCAATCCACGTAAAGTAGTTATGCGAAGGGCGAACCAAGCATACTAAGGTTAGCTAGGCCTTAATACACTGATTCTGAAATGTATTAGTGTGTTAACCCATTAATACATATATCATGATCAAGCTCGATAGAAGAGTAAGCTTGCAAAACTAGGCTATAATAGCAGCATAAGTCAAGGCAGTACAACAAATATAAGTACGCTAGATGATGATGAAAGGATATACAAATTAATTCAAGTTCACAAAACAAAAACAACTAAGCAACAATAATAAAAGGCTCTACAATCCCTACAGTTATCATACAACCTCCTTGTCTAAGTTGCTAGTCGACCAAGTAGGGGCAAGGACCTCTAAATTCTATTGTCTGAATAAACTCTGTCGTCTTTTGCTAGCATGTGATTAATGTCATTCAGTTACACTTCATCAATGGATCACAGGGACTACGTGATACTAGGTGGTGAGGTATACTATCCAACTTAAAATAATTTAACTACTATTGTATTGTCTTAAGGATACCGTAGAAGCTCCTGTTAAGGTCTACGAGAAGGGATCTTAGTACCTATTAGGGTATCCTCCTATATTACATAGGTCATGGTCGTCTTAAGCCTTAGTCATAGTGCTTATAGAACAAGTGTCAATAGCAAGAATAGAAAGGTTACTAGTCTCGAGGGAAGGGAATATAACTCGTATCGAGGTGAGGGTACAAATTATGCGATTTAACACTAAGGGATAATCATCGGGTCGCAGTCTGCAAGAACGACTCAAACTTATCAAACTCTAACTACCAGGCACAAAATGTTCAAATTCAATACTACACTATAATCCTAGCAAACTATGTGTCCTTAACAAAGAATAAAAATTACTTGGCCTACTATCAAAAGTGTCAGGTGGCACGAATTGAAAGATGAAGAGAAGAAGAACATAATTTACTCGTCGCGCAATTAACGAACATTAAGGTCGCAGAGGATCAATATGAAATTTAAAATAGGGGACTCTATATAGTATCATGGTTCTCTAGGGAAAGGGGTACTAGACGCTATGTTCGAGGCTTGATTAAGGAAAAGGTTAATCACATTCCTCTAGGCTTCCTAGGGTACTGTCTACTAATAATAAGGCAATGATCTAAATTTGTAGTTTTCCAATACTTGTCTAACTGTGTAGGTTAGGTTCAGTCCTAATGTTTAATATTGGTTCTCCATTGGTTCCTCTATACTAGGGTCAAACATTATGGTAAACTTCTAACTACTCTAGTAGTGTCTATACTACTCTCAAGTCCTCATAATACATCAGGGGGTAATGGTAAACCAATTCTAGAGAGAAGGAATTCCAGGGTTCACTAGACATCCTAAACTTAGTGGTGTGTCTATATTCTCGTTGTATTCTTAACAGGTGTGCTACCCTAATTATCATCCAAATAACAGAGGTTCCTATATTCTAGCAGAAGTCTATACTCAAAGAACTATTATGGAGGTACAGGAATCAAGCAGGATACAATTGTTCAAATAGAACAGATAAGAGGAAGATGAATCATAGTCAATTGTGGATGAGATCCTATACTCTAGTCCTAGGTGCAGGCTTGTTCGGTACAGTAACGTAACCGAGACAATATGCTCTAGACCTGCATGGGCCACCACAAAAACATGTCACGCCCCAGTCCTAAAATATGTAGGACTAGGACACGTAAGCATGCTAGCCGCATGGATAAGGCAACTCCAATATATGGAAACCAAATCCACACGTACGCTGTAATATGAATATCAAATCCACAAGTAGTATAAATGTAATACAAGTCGCAGGGAAAAATCTAAATCTCATCCACCAAAATCATATAGAAATAAATAACCAGTATCTATGAAACTAGATCTCAATAGGAAGTATCTAAGGATGATAGTTGGATGAAAACAAATCCACTACCAACTCAAAGGGAAAGTAAATACAATATAAGTACAACTCAATCAAACAATATAAGTACCAGCTATCAATCCCGGCTCGAAGAGAAGACACCCACGAAGCATCTATAACCATCCATCTCTGCTCTCCTGCAAATACACAAGAACAGGTACACCTGGCAGCGGACCAAGTCCTCAGAGGGACATAACAAGATACTTAAACACATGCCAATAAAGTACTGAAATAAATATCCAAAGGGGTCGCCTAACCGTCTAAAGTGAATGCAGTTAAGAACAATTTTCCCCACAAGTGAGCTATCTGGCTGAAAACCTAGGATTTGGCATGGTTCTCTATTGGAGATCCAGGGGCCTAAAAAGGCACGACGCCTTTCGAACGCCGGAGGCCCGCCTGATAATAATATAATATATAGTGGTCATCACCACCCGTATCTCCAGCGGAGAATCCGGGCTCACAATAGAAAAAGTGTAAAGGAGCTCAAATGCGGTACTTGTTGTTCTCCCCACCCCATGCTCTAAGCATGTCACATCCATGACACGATTCGGTCCATAGCCTATTCTTAGTACCCTAGCCCAATCCTGCAACCAAACAAGGACTAGGATGGGACCACCGTACTACAATAGACTATGTCCATGGACCTCTAATAACTGCCAAGTCTACTAGCATGCAAAGTTTCTAACAGCAGTTATTCCTAACGCACGTCCCACACGTACCGATGATCAGTCAATACGTGCGTCCGTGATCTATATGAGACTCACAACTCGTGTAAAAATGTGTCACGGTCAAATGAACCTAATGATACTACATGATAATGGGGTAGTCTCATGAACAAGGTCAATGCAATACATAAATAAAAGCATATCGCGACGTCACCGTCGCGCGCATTTTATATAACAATTAAAATATATAAACTAAAGACAGAAAATAAGGATGCATGCAACGTATGGAATATGAATAACAGTACAATGGCAAGGTATACTTGCCTGGCCAGAAGACTGCGATGTACCAATAACCTGCTCCAGAAGTCGTGCAGAATAAATCCAATATCCATTCGCAAATAGTCCTCTACAAAATTCTGAGGGTACTCACGAGCTGCCCCAAAGTCAATGAGGTTGATCATTTTGGAGGTGCCATCATAGAGAAAATTGCCCCAATTTGGGTCAGTCTGCATAAAGCGGAACACAACAACTCCTTCAATGTGAGCTCGAGCAACTTCGTTCCCACATAATCACGAGTTTCCTGATTCAGAAGTGCCACCTTGTCAATAGGAACTCCAGCAACAAGCTCCGTTGTAAGAACTTTTCTGCTTGAGATTTCATCGATGACTTCAGGAACATAGAACCCTTCTGAATTAGACAATAGTGCACGGAATCTCTTCTGATTTTTGGCTTCCAAAGTATAATCACATTCCTGAGCTAGTTCCTCCTTTGCCACCTTTATAGCTTTATCAAGAAAAGGCCTTTCGGAATGAGATTTGTATAATCAAGAAGCCGCCTCACATTTTCAATATCATTTTCAATGCTGTCAGCTACACCAGGGTACTGTATTTTCACTGCGACCTCTAAACCATCTTTCATGACAGCCCGGTGGACCTGTCCAATACTTGCTGCAGCTAGAGGTTCATAATCAAAACTCCTCAGCTTAGATGACCAGTCAAGCCCCAATTTAGAATTCAAAACATCATTAAGCTGGCTCCTTGGCATCACATCTGCACCTTGACGAACAATATCCAAAGCAGCCAAAATCGGTGCTGGCACAAAAGACTCGTCCTGTATGCTCAGCATCTGACCCAACTTCAATGCAGCCCCACGCATTCGACACAGTGCGCGGGCTAAACGCTCAGCATTTTGCTCGAACAAGAAGGGTGAAAGGGCAGATTGGTTCTCTCCTGAGCTGGGTCGGATCTCGGCGTCGCGGGTTCGGGCGGATCCGAGAAGTAGACGACGGACCCCTTCGGAGCGGGAGCGGAGACCTTGTGAACCCTCCCCTTGGTGAAGCCGACGAGGTCCATCGCGGAGAGCAGCGCGCTCTTTAGCGTTTTGGAGACCAGGGCTTCGAGGTCGCCGGACCTGGCGGCGGCGAGGGGCTGGGACCGCTTCGCGGCCTCGGCGGCAACCAGGGAGGCGCCGCTGACGAGTCGGAGGAGGTCCTTGAAGGGAGCCATGGCGTGGTGGCTTAATGGCGATGGTGGAGAACTTGGCGGCGAGTTGTCGATGAAGATCACCGGAGGGAGGTAGTCATTGGCTGTGATGGTGGTGTTTGTGATGGATCCGACGAGGGAGGTAGGCGGCGGAGGTGAGGCAGTGGTCGAGGAAGATGAAGTGTAGGCATAGGGAAAGGGAAGGTCGTCTCGTCGGACTCCGGCGAACTGCTCCGGCTCCTGCGCCGAGGAGAGAAGGAAGAAGAACATGGAGGGGGAAAGAGGTCGGCTAAGGAGTTGGTTTAGGTTTAATAGAAAAAGGAAAATTAATGAAAGGAATATTTATACATGAGAACTTTTGGTTTAGGTTGACCTAGGAATTTGTGGGTTTGGTCAACTATCCTTGGGGTTGGACCTCGGGCTTGCATGAGGGTGTTGGGCTAGAAATTACATGATTTAAAATGCAAGGATGGAGGTTAAATAGGAGGACGATGTTGCGCATTTGAAATTCCAGAAAAATTATGAGAAAAATCCACGTGAAGGGAAAAATCGATTCCTTTATGAATTGTCCAATGGTGGGGACACCTCAGTGCATTTTTGCATAAAAGCCCCCAACAATTAGAAAATTGCACAAAGGCAGAAATTGGATTTAATTAATTTAATCGGAACACGCACGATGTTCTAGAATTAATTAGGAGTACATGGGATTAGATTTAGGCGGGGCACAAGTGTCAGGGCGTAGAGGGGACAGTGCAGAATATTAATAAAATTCGGTTTATACAAAACGGTCAAGATTGTGTCCCCAAATTTCGATTGGAACACACAAGGGTACTGAGTTGGAATTTATTTCGAATTACGAAATAACGTCCGCGACGTTTATTGTGCGACTAAAATATAGCACAAGGGAGCAATGTACAAGGGTCAGAATAAAAGGCGGACATGCCTAGGTTGAGGTTGTGAAGTTTCTAGATAGGCAATGGCTAGTGAGGTACTCCAATTATCGAAACACGGTAAGGTGCGCTACGCGTCATAATTATTTCGTAATTAAATTAAATGCCGTATTCTAATTCTAATTGGTTCAATTTAGCCCTAATTTCACTATCTAAGCCAAGTAGCCCTAATTTTAGGTGAGGGGGTTTACATACGACCTTTAGTTATATTGTCATTTTATACTCATGACCCCCTTTATGACATGGGATCTTAGGTGCCTAGTAGACGTAGGATTATATATATGGTGATTTAGCAATTATGAGATATATTGATATTCTACCCAGATGGCATGCACGCAATGCAAATAGATGACGCGAGTAGCAGTAGTAGCATTCTTTTTCTATCACCATCTCACCCCTTGGGGTGGCTCATCTTCTCTTCTATATCCATCCCTTATCTCGTGCTTAACTCTTCCTACCATAGTCGTATCCTTTCGTGCCATTATGAATTGTTTGGATTACTTCAACCTCACCCTTATTTTGTTAGTTAAAAATATAAATAGTTTAGTAAATGATTAATAACTAAAAGATGAGTACATAAGGATAACCCTTATGTATATGCACTATAGCAATATCTGTGTTCCCTTATTATTTTAAAACATGAATAGCATCCCTTAGTCTAACAGGAATTTGTTAAATTGTTTGAAATAGTTCATACTCCAAATAGTTTTTAGTCAAGACCTAAAGTGTTGCCCTAAAACTTAGACTATGCCTAGGAAAGAGTTGAAGGCACTTGTTACGAACTGACAACTATGACAAATCGCTGGCAAGGTAGCGACAGCTGCAGCTAGACCGTTGTAGTAGAGTAGTCGAAGTATTTGCAGACATATTGGTCAGGTGGCATGGCAGTATTAGACTATGATACTTGATGGTTACAAAAAAAATCATGGTTGTGAGATTCAAGACAAGTACCCCAAGATTCTCGACCCAATAAATATATTCGTCTTACAACCTAGACAGTAGCTTCAAGAGACTGTGACTACTAGTAGAACTCTTGTAAGATGGGTAGTGTAGATGAGTAGAAATAGAATAATGTATGGACAATAAGTGAGGAAGTGTTAGAATGGCAGACCATGACTTGAGGAAGCACTGCTAGATAGCAATGTAGTGTAATAGCTATAGTGATTATTATGAATATGGGTAGTGTTAATTTCGAGTACAAATTTTTTGTAAGTTGGATAGAATATAAAATCCCATAATTTTTAAATATTGTATTTATTTAATTAATTAATTATTTAACTTATTTATATTATTATGTAGTTATTTAGATAATAAATACGTAACAATTTAAGTACCTAGATAATTATTCATTTAGAATTGTTGCACAAAAATCTATTATTTTTATTTTAGGAATAATTGTAGAAGGGTGATAGAATTTTGTAGAATTTATTTTGGGTACGATTGTATTTTTATATATACCTTAATTATATATACAAATAAATAAATAGCGTAATATTAATAATAATAACTATTAAGTAATAGTATTTAATAAAAATAATATAATAATAATAATAATAGTGTAATAATGTTAGTGTTAGTAATAATAATGTTAATGATAATAAAATTATAGTATTATTAGTAATAATAAGAATATAGAAAAGAAAAGAGAAAGAAAGAAATAGAAAAAGGAAAAGGAAAAGAAATAGAAATGAAAAGAATAGAATAGAAAACAAAGGAAGAAAGAAAGAAAGAAAGAAAGAAAAAGAACCCTAAACTATTAGAATCCAAATCCCCCAGCAGCAGCTACCAAGTCCACCCGCGGACCAGCAGCTTCCGCGCGCGACCCTTCCCAGACCCGCGACCGTTGCTCTCTCTCGCTCTCTCTATATATATATTGGCAAAACCCTAACCCTAACACTACTCTTCCAACCCGACACCAGAGACGCCGTCTTCAGCCCAGACCGCCACCGCCGGAGTAGCTGTCGCCGTTCGCGCCACGTCCGCACAAGCGCGCGCCGTGCAAGATCTGAACAGCAGCGTACTCTTGTTCCCGCGCTGATTTTTGCCTCCTCGCTCAACCAAATTCTAATTTGCCTTAGGCGATATGATCCTCACCTATCCCTCTTCCAATCTCGTAGATTAGTTTCTATCGTGCAGAGCGCAAACCTAGATAAAAATTGACGCCAAGTCGAGAAAAAATGACCACTTTTAATTTTAGAAAATCTGTTACGATGACCCATGTTCAAGGGCTCGTATCTCCCACCACAGGGATCCAAACCTAGAAATTCTTTTTGCTACAGAAAGATCACCTGACCGAAATCATTCTCTGTCAATTATATTATTTTATCTGGTGTTATATGCAGAAATAAATTAGGTTGAAAACTCATGAAAAACTATTTTTAAAATGTTAAAATTTGCTATACGGAGCGCGCTCCGCCAAACTGGACCGCCCCGTCGTGTACCAAGTACACCAAAAGGAGTGCACGGTATACCCAGATGTGTGGGCTTTCGCGGAAGCTGATTTGGACGCGTGTGCGCGTCGAAATCAGCCCGTATCAGCAAAAATTCTCCGTATCACAACTTTTGCAAAACTCTGCGCCATTTAGTGTACGTTCGTTAGAACGTGACGAAACTTGCACCATTGGATTCGTGGTATCGCGCTAGTCCTGTGACCCAATTTTTATGCAATTCTGAGATATTTGACCAAGCTGCCTATTTGCGGGTCCCACGGTTGACTTTTTGGCGAATTTGTGTTTGGCTCACCGGAATCCAAAATTGGACGTACCGTTGAGTTCGTATTGACGTTTAAAATTAGTTTAACCTATAATTTATCCCATTTAGAGACCTTTATCCCTGGCACGCTTTTCGAAGCAAGGTGGCCCACATGTGGACCCTACTTTGACCCAAAATTACCGTTTTGCCCCTGTGTCCAAATTGGACAAAAGGGTAGTATTTTTTAGCTATCTTGCTTATTCTGGGAACGTTGGTGATGTTTATTTCAGCATCCGGATACGTTCATTCTAAGGCCGTAGCTTCTGATCCTGTGTGCTTGACTCCTGGACGTTACACTTTGCAGCTTTCTTACCAGGCAAGATATCTTGCCAAATTGCTTACAGTACTTTGCATACTATTTATATTTCTGTATATTCATTGCATGTGTAGTTTCGTTCAGTCATTACTATATATTAGATATGTTGGCACACACTTGACACCTAGTATCATAGAGGACAATCATTAGGCGTATGGGCTTTAACCACTCTGGTAAACCGTAGTATCTAGTTCGCACTACGGGAGTGTATCGCACTGGTCGCTACCCCCGCGGTATGTCGATTTCTGATGTCCCTTGATGTGTGTGTGAGTTGTGAGGTTTAGATCGAGTAGCCTACCCTTGCCCATACGTTAAAAAGTTGTCCTCATTTGCATTCATATAGATTGTCTTGTACAGCGTACTTATTTATTTTCAAATATTATGCATGTTTACTGTATTCAATTGGCTTGCTTCTATGTATCTTGTTATGTCCCTCTGAGGACCTGGTCCTTTGCCAGGTATAGACAGTCAGGAGTACGGGCCTGGACCTGACGCATTATTTTCTGTCGAGGAGGTCTTACCTTCTGAGCATCATTGATTATATCTAGCGATGGATCTTCTTAGCTGATACACTTCTGCCATCACCTTATTTTATATTAGAGATTACCCTCCTCTCTCATTCTAGTTTTGATATAGTCTTTGGTAGTGGATTTGCCTCCACCCGGCTATTAGTTTTGGATTATTCAGATCCATTATTCTAGTTTAGTTATTTCCTTTTTGTGACTTGTTGTGTGGATGAGATTAGTATTTCTGTGACTTGTGACTATATAGATACCACATGTGAGTTATATTCATATTACAGCGTACGTATGTATTCTGGTATCCATATATTGGAGTTGCCATATACATACAGCTGGCATGCTTACGTGTTCCTAGTCCTACGTATTTTGGGACTGGAACGTGATACCTGGTCCTTTTCCAAGTATAAACGAGCAGGATTATCCGCAGGAGTAAAGACCCGAACCTGACGCTTCATTGTACAGACCCGAACCTGACGCTTCATTCTTTATTGAGGAGGTCTTACCTTCTGAGTATTCATGATTACTTCATTGCTGATGGATCTTTTAGCTGTTGTTCCTTTTCTTAATAGATTCTTATTTTATATTAGAGTTTCGTCCTTCTCTATCATTTTAGTTGATATAGTCGATTAGTAGTGGATTTATCTTCACCCGACTATTATTCTCTTGATTATTCGTACTTAAATATTTAGTTATTTATTTTGATATTCTTTATACATGTTTGTGGATGAGATATAGATGCCTGTGAATTTTGTTGACAATATATATATAGCACTTATGAATTATTTATTCATATATAGCGTACGTGTGTGTTATAATTTCTCTAACATATTGGATTGTCATATATATACGGCTGGCATGCTACGTATTCCTAGTCCTGCGTATTTTAGGACTGGGGCGTGACATATTTTTGTGATGGCCCATACAGGTCAGTGAGTATATTGTCTCAGTTACATTATTGTACCGAACAAGCCTGCACTTAGGATTAAAGTTTTAGGTCTCATCCATATTTGACTATAACTCATCTTATTTTCACCGTCCTATTGAAATGCTTGCATCCTGCTTGATTCTTGTACTTCTCATAATCTTTCGTTCACCTCTTGCAGAGAGATAAATTTGTAGCGGACGTGCCGCCACCGGGGGTAACACGTCTCCAGGGGTCAATGGCCAATCACCAGGAGGGGCCTCAACGACTCCTCAACTTCCAGGACCGGATGGACAGACTACCAATTCGGTTCCACCAGTATCACCCGTAATGTCTAATGGAGCTCTACCCATACCCCAGGACAGCCAGACGTAGTTGTTCCAATTCTTCCAGATTATGATATAGGAACAGAGGCAGCACGCTGCCATAATGGCTGCTGAGTAGAGGTAGCAAGCGGCAGAGTAGAGGCTGGAAGTCGCCGAGATAAGACAGGGATTTCTGGCAGCACTTGAGAGAATGTCTGCACCAGCACCCGCACCAGCTCAAGCACTAGCTCCGGTGCCACAAGCATGTGTTGGTTCAGTAAAGGATTTCGTATAAATGAACCCAAAGCTATATAAAGGCAATGAGAGCCCAAAGGAGACCACAACCTAGATAACTAGCACCAAGAAGCTATTGGAGATGTCACAGTTACCTACGAACTTATGGATGACAGGCATGAGGACCCAGCTAGAAGGAAACGCTCATCACTTGTGGGAATCGATGGAGCATCAATTGGGTACACGACAGACTTGGGAGCAGTTCTTGGAGTACTTTAAGAGAAAATATTTTTCGGCCACCGTAAAGGATGCATTGTACGATCAGTTCCTCCATCTAGAATAAGGGAACAAGACGGTCGATGAGTACGATTCAGAGTTCAGCCACCTTAGTAAATATAGTGCCAGCCTGATACCCAATGACTTGGAGCTTGCAGCCGTTATTTTTTCTCTAAAGCTATGGAGGCATTACTTATATGGGGAACGAGTGGAGATCTATACGGACCACAAAAGACTCAAGTATGTCTTCACGCAGAAGGAGCTGAATATGAGACAAAGACGATGGCTTTAATTGATGAAGGATTTTGAGATAGAGCTGTATTATCACCTGGGCAAGGCTAACGTAGTAGCAGATGCATTAAGCCGCAAGCCTATGGCATTATTCTTGATGACGCAAAGGGAGTTACTGGAGGACTTATAAAAGCTTGGTATAGAGATTGTATTACCCGGATCATATGGGACACTAGCCAACTTGCAAGTGCAGTCATCGCTAGTAGAGAGGATCAGTACAGCTTTGCCTACGGATGCTAGATTTAGGAGGTTGAGAGAGAGGACCGAGGCTGGAGAACAGACGGGATTACGCATTCATACTGATGGGATATTGAGATGTGGTAATCGTCTATATGTACCCAACGGAGAGCTTCGGTAGGAGCTGATGGCAGAGGCTCATATTTCGATATTTTCACGATCCATACCCAAATATTCGGACACGAGTACATGGGTACTCCTAGCCTACGCCACAATATTAGGGTAAAACGCTGTCAGGGTCAATTCTAACTAACTAAACATCTCAACAATATAAATATGGTACATGTCAATCATCTCAACTCTAAACGGAGTAATAATATGGTATATCACAAATATAACTATACTCAATCACAATACAAACTAAGAAAGATAGAGCATGAATAGAATAACGAAGAAAATAATCAAGATACAAACTACAAGTCTAAAATAATATACATGCCATAAAACTCAATAAAGTCTAATACAAGTCCAATAAAATATAAACTAAACCTCCTCAGGCTCTGCAACTAAGTCCTCCTAGTTTACAGAAGTATCCTCTAAAGGTAAGCCCTTATGCGGTCCGTAGAATATAGGACACTGATCTTTGAGCCAATCATCTGGAAAAAAAAAATTAGTCAGGATTGGAGCGAAGTACATACCTCTAAAAGCAGATTCAAATACATAATCAGGCATATAAAATAGATAATAGAAAAGAATACAAGATATCTAAACATATGAATAAAATGAACGAGAGTGAACATACAATGTACTGGAATGAAGAACAAGCAATATGAGTATCTACAATAATAGAAATAACTGAAATCTAACTAATGTGCCTCAGAATACAAGTTCATTATGTGATCGGTTTAGGTTGAACACGAATACAATAAAGTAACTCGATTACAAGTGTGGTATATAATCGACATGTTGTCACGACCCGCACCCGGTGTAGGGATACAAGTCGGGAACAACGCACAGCCTACGCCGCAGCATCGGCGGTAGAACGCTGTCTTGGTTAACTATACTATCTAAATATCTCATAATAATATAAAATCTGCTAACAATATCTCAATACAAACTCAATCACATTCTAAAGCACGAGAAGATATCAAGGAAGTCTAATATAACTATCCATTCAATATATATAAACAATAATAGAAACAATATCTAATCTCATACTATATGCCAAAAATAAATTCGGTACCAAAATGTTAAAGAAACTATCTATGAAAACTAGTGATCCGGATAAATCTTCCGACAATCACTCCAGAACTAGTGGGTCCAAGACTGCACCATCTATAAGTCAAAGTCCATAGTATGTCGGACACCAATCTCTCAGATCCTCTAAAAAATATTTTCCAATCAGGAATGGAGCGAAGTACATACCTCTGAAAGCAGTTTCAATAGCATAATTGAGCATATATAACAAGCAATAAAAAAAGGATACAAGATGCACAAGTAGAAAGAATATACAATAAGGGTGAACAAGCAATAAGCACAATAAGAACTGGAAAATAAAATACAAAAAATAACTGCAAGTAGAGAACAAGAATACTATCTATGTGGTTTAGAGTGCAAGTTCGTTATGTAATCGGCTTAGGTTGCACATGAGGTATAAGGGTAACTCCATTATATGTGAGGTGTATAATCGATATGCACATGAGATCAAGAGGGCTTTGATCACATAACCAACTCCTACTCCACCTCCCCAACCAATACTCATGGATCCAATTACGACACGTTACGTACATGATCACGATATAGTCACACTAGCACACAAAATAGTGGATGCACAAGAAGCACATAAAAGTCAATACCCAATGCACACAATAAAATACATATGACTGGGTACCTGTTGTATATGATAGGGGATAACACCTCCTGACAGGATCCATATAGCACCAGTCTGTGAAATCACTGTGTCGGGAATTAATGTATACAATTATAGAACATGCATATATATAATATTATGAATTGAAAATAATCAGAGAAATGTACTCGCCTGTGGTCCAGAGCAATAAATGTCAAACTGTCCGAACTGATGTCACACAGACCTATATATGGAATATTGTATTAATAAAAGGTTCTAGAAAGAAATTAAGTTAAATTAGTCAACATCTAGGTCAACAAGCCATTTCTAAGTCAAACAGTCAAACTAGGTCAACTCTAAGTCAACTATGGTCAACTATAGTCAAACTATGGTCAACTATATATTTCTAGGTTGCATAAGTCTAACACAAAGATATTGGATTCAAATACTAAAGTCTAGGGTGTCATGCCCCGATTTTGCCTAATCGATAATCGTTCTCCGGGTGTGATATCGTGCACGCATAGGACGCGGGTGCACAAGGCCTAGGCATAATGATAATCTTTAGAACACATGCAACAGAGTACGCAAGTAAGATATACACATTGAGGCATAGAAAAGTTTTCCTTTTATTGACAATGAACAGCTGATTACAAACTCTTGACCCAGAAGCGATAAAGATGCCACGCGGGCTTATAACTTGGATACAAAATGAGATAGCCGTTCCATACATCATATCCTTTACTAAAACTTTAAAACAATATAGACACCTGCTGGCGAAGCTATCGCCTTGCCTCGGAGCCGCATATAAGGGTTGCGCTTGCTCCAAGTGCTTTGTACAAGCTCCAAAAAGGTCGAAAACGAAATGCGACGAGTACTGGACTGGTTAGGGGAAGAAGAAGCTTCAGCTCCTCGCCGTGTCGCTTGGGCTCGGGGAACCTGCTGCAACGAGGGTCGGTACTTTAAAAAGTACCGGTGAGGGTGAGCTAACCTAACTAACCAAATCCATAGCTGATCATATGAAGCATGCAATTTTATTTGTGGTCTTTCTATTCTGCCTTAGTTCAATTTACATGCAAGCATTGAGTATGCACTTTATGAAAATAAATATGCCACTGTTTGGTAACTTTTACCTTCCCGTCTGAATAACCTGTATGATACTTACCATGTCCTTCTTTGCCACGAAGATATCATTAGTTTGAGCAAGCAATACAGAATTATATATGTACTGGATCATGGCACATTATCGCCACCGTGGATAATAGCTACAGTAAGGCGGTGACCCTTGCGGCGCTGGTAGTAAGCCCCGTCACAAGGCTCCCGCATTACCCGTGCTAGTCTTGCTAGCGTAGCTATCCGAGTTTCGTCCGGAACAAAATGGCCCCAGTGCCCCGGGCACCGTTCGCAGGAACTAAATCTTGTGCACAAGTTGTCCGACCGAACTACGCATAATCACTAAGTTAATAGATAAAGCATTCAAACCAACAGAATGTACATATCTACTTTAGCACAGTGCATTTGGCATAGTCTATCTATCCAAGTGAATGCATTTCAATTAGTTTTCACCATATATATGTACAGTTATATAGAATATGTTCTATCTACAACTGAAACATAAATATATAAATGCATAGCTGACAAGCATGCCTCCATGTGATCGTTTGAGAATTCTATGTGACAAGCATTATAGTTGTTTCAAGCCTACTCTTCTTTCATTTGACTCAATTTATTCTTATTATGATATCGTTGGAGCGGAACGCACAAATGAGCCAATTTACTTAGAATGAAGATTTGGAAGAAGGGTGCTAATCGAAATAAAGCCACTCACAAGTTGGTAAACTAAGAGAGAAAAGTGAGAACTTCAAGACTCCGCACGTGCGTCGTCTACCCGATCACCTGTACGCACCAACAGAAGATCAATATCTCCTGCTTCGGTCTCCGGGGTTCGATATGAAATACGAAATCCTAAAAACGAAGGCAATGAAACCCATTCAAACCGTTCAAGAAAATGTAAGTCATAAAACCAACAAAAAAGCAACCAAGCGGCAACAAAAACGGGCAAGAAAACCAGCGCAACGAAAAGGCCCCTCTCGACTCTGCCATCGAGTCCTTCCTCGAGGCACAATCCATTGAATATGGGACCTAATTCTGAAGAAACCAATCCATAACGAAGAAAGGATCTTGATTCAATCTGTCTCGATCGAACGGTCTCAAGTATTTCTTGGCCGTGCTCCCCGAATAGGGGGAACGGGGCATTACATCATAACCATCTAATAGAAAGTTTCGTCATCGAAACTTAGGAATAGAACCTACCGCTAAGGAATAATAAGGGAAACCTTTCCCTCATATAAGATTCAAGTTCCTACGTCGATTCTTCGACCGTGTGGTCTCGCAAAAGGATGCGTACTAGCGATACTGTCCGATTTCGCAACTGCTTTTCCTTGTGATCCAAGATCTGAATTGGCTCTACGACATACGTCAAGTCCGCTTGCAGATCTAGCCGATTAAAGTCTACCATGTGGTTCGGGTCATGCACGTACTTCCTAAGCTGAGACAAATAAAAAATATTGTGTACTTCTGATAGGGTTGGTGGCAAGGCAATTTGATAGGCAACTGAGATGACTCATTTGAGAATTTCAAACGGGCCAACAAATCTCGGACTTAACTTTCCTTTTACCCTAAATCTCGTCACTCCTCGCATGGGCGAGACTTTTAAGAACACATGGTCACCCTCTTGGAACTCAAGGGGGCGAAGACGAACATCGGCATAGCTCTTTTGCCGGCTCTGCGCTACCCTTAAGCGTTCTCGAATCAACCGAATCTTTTGGACTGTTTGTTCAACCAGTTTTGGCCCCAGGATTTGCCGCTCCCCAACTTCATCCTAGCAGATCGGTGACCTACACTTTCACCCATACAGAGCCTCATATGGAGCTATTTGGATGCTAGACTGATAACTATTGTTGTATGCAAATTCGGCCAGCGGCAGGTAGACGTCCCAACTTGATTTTGAATAGATCACGTAGAGGCACAACATGTCTTCTAGTACCTGATTCACCCGTTCTGCCTGGCCATCTGTTTGAGGATGGTAGGCTGAGCTGAACTTCAACTTGGTCCCCGTCGACGACTGAAGGCTTTTCCAGAAATGTGAGATGAACCGTCCATCCTGATCTGATACTATAGAAACTGGCACTCCGTGCAGCCGGACTATCTCATCAAGGTAGGTCTGAGCGAGGCGATCGGTGCTCCAAGTAATTTTGATAGAGATAAAGTGTGCAGACTTGGTTAACCGATCGACGATGACCCAGATTGCATCGTTCCCCCATTGCGTCCTTGGCAGGCCAACAATAAAGTCCATGCTTATGTGCTCCCATTTCTATTCCGGGATAGCAAGATTCTGTATTTCTCCGCCCGGCCTCTGATGCTCTGCTTTCACCCTCTGACAGGTTATGCATTGCGATACGAAGAGCGCCACATCTTTCTTCATGCCGTGCCACCAGAAGATAGTACGAAGGTCACTATACATTTTCGTGCTCCCGGGATGGATCGTATAGGCTGCATAATATGCTTCAGTAAGGATTTTCTTTTTGAGTTCTGAATCATTGGGGACGTATAGCCTTCCTTTAACTCAAATACTCAATTCTTATCCACTGTAAAGTCTTTCGCCTTTCCCGCTAGAATTTGCTCGCATATTTTTCTTAGGAATGGATCATCTCTTTGAGTAGATGTGACCCTCTCTATCAGGTTAGGTACAAATCGCATCTGAGTAACCCGCGCGCCGCGATACCAAATTCGGAGTTCGATGCCCAACTTTTCTAAGTCCCTTTGTAACCTGCTATCAACAGATAGAGATCCCGTAAAGACATGACTCAATGCATCTGCTACCACATTTCCCTTGCCAGATGTGTAGTCTATCGTCAAGTCATAATCCTTTATCAATTCTAGCCAACGCCGCTGTCGTAGGTTGAGATCCGCTTGGGTGAATAAGTACTTTAAAATCTTGTGATCGATATAAATTTAGCAAGGCATCCCATATAGGTGTGTCGCCACAACTTCAACCTGAACACAATTGCTGCCAATTCCAGATCATGCGTGGGATAATTTTTTTTGTACTTTTTTAGCTGTCTGGATGCATAGGATATCACTCTGTCTCGCTGCATAAGTACACACCCTAGGCTCTGCCCTGACGCGTCGCTGAAGATTTAGAATCCCGAGATCTCGTCTGGTAGTGCAAGTAATAGGGCAGAAGTGAGGCGATGCTTTAACTCTATAAACGATGCTTCGCAGACGGCAGACCACTCAAACGTGACTCCCTTCTGTGTGAGGCGAGTCAGAGATGCTGCTAGTTTAGAAAAATCCTTTACAAATCGTCTGTAGTAGCCCGCTAGCCCGAGAAAGCTTCGAATCTCACTGACGGATGCAGGTCACTTCCACTCAATAATGGCCTCCACCTTCTTTGGATCGACTGAAATACCTCCCGCAGAAATGATATGCCCAAGGAAAGATACACTGCTCAGCCAGAATTCACACTTACTCAGTTTCGCATATAACTTGTTGTCCCGAAGAGTTTGTAGCACGGTCTGCAAGTGCTCTGCATGCTCCACCCCATTCTTCGAATACACCAAGATATCATCAATAAACACTACTACAAATCTATCGAGGTACGGACGGAACACACGGTTCATTAAATCCATAAAGGCGGCAGGGGCATTGGTCAAACCAAACGGCATCACCAAAAACTCATAGTGGCCGTAGCGAGTGCGAAAGGCTGACTTCTGTACATCGTCCGGCTTAATCTTGAGCTGATGGTAACCCAAGCGAAGATCAATTTTTGAGAACATTGCTGCAGCTAGTAATTGATCAAAGAGATCATCTATCTTGGGAAGGGGATACTTGTTTCGAACAGTTGCTTTGTTCAATTCCAGATAGTCGATGCAGAGCCGCAACGGGCCATCCTTTTTCTTAACAAACAGTACCGGCGTACCCCACGGAGACACACTAGGACAAATATACCCATGATCCAGTAATTCTTGTAACAGAATTTTTAACTCTCTTAGTTCTGCCGGAGCTATTCGATACGGAGCTTTAGAAATTGGTCGAGTTTCTAGAAATGTGTCAATAGTGAATTCTGTCTCTCGATCCGGCGGCATATCGGGCAACTCGTCGGGAAACACATCAGGAAAATCTGCCACAATGGGAATGGACTCAACATTTGCGCAATCTAGATGAGTGTCTCAAACGGACGCCAGGTACCCCACACTGCCGTAGTAAATCATTCGTCGAGCAGACATTGCTGAGATCACCATGCAGGCATTCAATGCTTTCGACTATGGACTACACGCATAACAAAACTCGTTCTCGTCAGCAAGACGAAATACAACTTTCTTTTCCGCACAATCTATGGTCGTTGAGCAAGCGCCGAGCCAATCCATACCCAGAATGATATCGTAATCCCCCATGTCTAGAACTATCGTATCAAGTGCCAATTTTCTTCCTCCGATGCAAATGCAGCCGTCACAACAAACTGAACCGGCAGGCAAGCTCGTGCCTGACGGGGTACTGACACTAAGCCTTAGGCCTAACGGGGTCTGAGTAAATTTGTGCTCTCTAGCAAAATTTATTGATACAAAACTATATGTAGCACCAGAATCAAATAGCACTCGAGCAGGTACATTATTGAATAGCAACATACCTGATACTACGGTGTTCGAGGCGAGCGCCTCATCCCTTGTCAAGGCATTAACCCGGTACCCAGTGTTCGGACGACGCTCTTGTTGTTGCACAGGCCGATTAGCTTGGGGTCCCTGAATGGAATTTTGCTGCTCTGCACGGAACTGAGGGACTCGGTTGGGGCGATCAAGACAGTCTCGAGCACAATGACCTAGGCGACCACAGTTGAAGCATCCATGTTTTTGACATTCACTCGCCTGGTGCCCTGTACAGTTGCATTTTGCACAGCGCTACCCCTGGTTCCCCCCGGGTTGTTGCCCTGGTTACCGCCATTATTTGCATGCATATGAGCATTGTTTCCTCCCGCATTAGTAGGACGCTTGTGATGAGAATGTTGCACAGCGTCGGCAGTATTGGAAGGATATTGCTGTTCCAAGACTAGGGCGTGATTAAGGACTTCCCTCATCGTCTCGTACTGCAGAGTGACTACGTGCTCATGAATGGAAGGCCGCCGACCTCCCTCAAATCGTCTGGCTCTGCTTGCTGCATCGGGTAGGTAAGAACTAGCAAACTTGGCCAAACGGTTGAACTCTGCGGCATATTATTTCACTGTCATGGTTCCCTGTTGTATTCGTACAAAATCATTCTCCTTCTGACGACGAATGGGTGGGGGGATAAACTCCTCTTCAAATGCACCACGAAAGATGGACCAAGGAATCGTCTCGCCACTATTATCTGCGGAGAGAGATCTGCGGTACACATCCCACCAATCGTGCACATTTATTTGGAGCTGGAGTAGGGCACAGGCGACTTGCTTGTTATCGGGTACTTCTAGAAGCTTAAAGTGGTCTTCTAGCTCGGCCAACCAATCTAGTGCCACAACGGGATCCTCTGTCCCTCGGAAGGACGTGTTGCAGACCTTTTTGAAGTCGGCAAAGTCGAAGGCAGTCACATCCTTCTTTTTTGTGGTTTAGGGTATTTCGACTTCTTCTGTTGCTGGTTCCACCGGTGCCACTACTATTGTTATGGATTGGTTGGAAGCTAAGGTCTGAACAATTTTTTGTAGAGCATCCACCTGCTTCTGCTGGATCTCAAACCTGGCCTCTAGATTTTTCTTGAACTTGTCCTATCGGGCCTCATCCCTCTTCTGTTGTGCCTCTAGCATTTGCATCATTCGTTCAACCGGATCGACAGAGGGCGCAGGTCGCTGGCTCTCGGAACTAGACGAAGTGCCAGAAGTACTTGCTTTAACTTGGCCTGTTGCTTGGGTTCGAGCCATTCCTGCTAAAACAAGTAATATCATTCTTATAGAGTATTATGGACTCACTGTATGGAACGTATCTCATTTTGCACCAATCGATTTCAAGAGTTCAACTCGGATGGGACAGGGTCATCTTAAGAAAACTTTCTGACACGAGATCAAAGGATCTGAAGCTTTGCTCTGATACCAATATGTCATGCCCCGATTTTGCCCAATCGATAATTGTCCCCCGGGCGTGATGTCGTGCATGCGTAGGGCGCGCGTGCACAAGGCCTAGGCATAATGATAATCTTTAGAACACATAGTAAGATACACACATTGAGGTATAGAAAAGTTTTCTTTTTATTGATAATGAACATCTGATTACAGACTCTTGACCCAGAAGCGATAAAGATGCCACGTGGGCTTACAACTTGGATACAAAATGAGATAGTCGTTCCATATATCACATCTTTTACTAAAACTCTAAAATAATATAGACACCTGCTGGCGAAGCTATCGCCTTGCCTCGGAGCCGCATATAAGGGTTGCGCTTGCTCCAAGTGCTTTGTACATCTCCAAAAAGGTCACAAATGGAATGCGACGAGTACTGGACTGGTTGGAGGAGAAAGAAGCTTCAGCTCCTCGCCGCGTCGCTTGGGCTCGGAGAACCTGCTGCAACGAGGGTCAATACTTTGAAAAGTACCGGTGAGGGCGAGCTAACCCAACTAACCAAATCCATAGCTGATCATATGAAGCATGTAATTTTATTTGTGGTCTTTCTATTCTGCCTTAGTTCAATTTATATGCAAGCATTGAGTATGCACTTTATGGAAATAAATATGCCACCGTTTGGTTACTTTTACCTTTCCATCTGAATAACCTATATGATACTTACCATGTCCTTCCCTGCCATGAAGACATCATTAGTTTGAGCAAGCAATATAGAATTATATATGTACTGGGTTATGAAACATTATCGCCACCATGGACAATAGCTACAGTAAGGCGGTGACCCTTGCGGTGCAGGTAACAAGCCCTGCCACAAGGCTCCCGCATTACCCGTGCTAGTCTTGCTAGCGTAGCTATCCGAGTTTCGCCCGGAACGAAACGGCCCCAGTGCCCTGGGCACCGTTCGCAAGAACTAAACCTTGTGCACAAGTTGTCCGACCGAACTACGCATAATCACTAAGTTAATAGATAAAGCATTCAAACCAACAGAATGTACATATCTACTTTAGCACAGTGTATTTGGCATAGTCTATCTGTCCAAGTGAATGCATTTCAATTAGTTTTCACCATATATCTGTACAGTTATATAGAATATATTCTAGCTACAACTAAAACATAAATATATAAATACATAATGGACAAGCACGCCTCTATGTGATCGTTTGAGAATTCTATATGACAAGCATTATTATAGAAGCATAAAAAATACGCTAGAGAAATTATACGCAAAATGCATCAAGCACACATAAAACAGTATTTCGGTGCTGTGCAGCGTAAAGCATGACTTCAGAGCCATCGACGTACAGCAAAGCTTCAACGCTGTTCAGCGTAAAAAGGGGTTGCTACATCGCCATTTTTTGGCGTAAAACCTATCTGCTTTTAATGCAGCAGGAAGTTATACGAGAAACATTTTGTATCCCTCGAAAAAGTCGTATGAGGAACGCTTCGAATTTCTCGAATGAAATAGTCAGACAGTACAATGAACCTGACTCCTGACAAAAAGTACTGCACGACTATCCAGACGACGGCTGTAATGATAATTCGGCACAGAGACCCAGACCGTCGTTTAGTGACATTTTCTTGATACAAATTGCTTTTACGCATTCAAGGAAATATGCTGCCTAGTTTCATACAGGCAGATGTGAGCTTTTACACTCAGCAGAAGACAAAACGAACTGCCACGTCAAAAGCTGCTCTTCGTACAGAGCTCGAGGCACATCTCTGCAATTAATGCGCGTTATGGGGGCCGATCTCTGCATTTAATGCACGAGATTTGGTTCTATTTTCAAAAGACTGGGTAAGCCATAATTATGGCTAAATACGTCCACATCATCACCTTTGCATGATACGCCAACCAGGCTATTTTCAGCTATAGGAGTACGCCGTATGCTATCTCCTTGAAATACGCCAACTCAGGCTATATTTGCAAATGGCATATGAACAGACTATCTGGTCCAGAATACGCTCAAGACTCCAATCAATATCAGGCTTCTATGCCTATCTTGGCTTCTATGCCAACATGACAGCTACATGGCTTCTACGCCTACTTGGCTTCTACGCCAGCTTGTCAACTATGGGGCTTCTATGTCTACTGGGCTTCTACGCCTATTTGGCTTCTACGCCAACTTGACAACTACTAGGCTTATACGCTTATTCGGCTTCTACGCCATCAGAACAACTATTGGGCTTCTACGCCTACTTGGCTTTTACGCCATCAGAACAGCTATGTGGCTTTTACGCCAACGAGACAGTTATTTGGCTTCTACGCCAATCATCTCTATGCGAGGGATAGTTACCCATGTGGCTTGCATGCCGTGATCTTCGTAGCAGTTATACGCATTATCTCTTAATGGGACATGCGTCACACGCTCATTCTAAAGATCATTTATACGTGGGTGGCAGTTATGATAACCACCGCGTAAAAGATGCGATTCTCTCCGCTGTTCAGCTCTACGCCTATAAATTGAGACCTCCGGCCACGGAGGTCAAAGGTCGAAAGGTCGGAGATTCTGTGGAGCAAGGGTCAAAGATTTTGTCAAGAAAAGGTCGAAAAATTGACAAAAGTCAAAAAATTGAGAGAGAAGATCCTAGAACATAGACAGAGAGTAGTGATTGACGACTTTGATATCGAGCATTCAATCCCTCCTGCAGCCTTTGAAGCTTCTTCTTCTTCTTCTACAGCTCCTCTTCGTCATTGTGTGATCCAAGGGATAAAGTGATCGACTGCAGATCAGACTCCTATAGCAATATTTACCCAGATTTAAATTTTGTACTTGATATTCTCGTATAGGATTAATTGTACTACTTGTTTGTAAACCTAAGAAAGGGTTTTGTATAAACCTATTTTTATTTCTTTCATTTATTATCAAACACAAAATGGCGACTCTGCTGGGGACCAGTTTCTCTTCTGATGAGAAGGTCATTGCTCAACACGATGCTGTATCCATTGGAGCAACGAAGAAGACTTTGGTCGTTCAGTTCAACCAATCTACTTACGAAGATATGCTTCGCGCAGGGGGTAGATCTCGTCCCCTCTCTGTCCAAGATAATAAGAAATGGCGTAAAGTATGGATGCCCCGGACATCCTCTGTCATTCTTGCAGGCTCTCTCTCTCCGACCAACGAGGTTGTAGCACCGCTCCCTCCGCGCCTTGAGTGTAAAACTCAGTCTCCCATCGCTGACGTGGCAGACAAAACTTTTGGCAATGCCTTAGCGCCAATCCAGAAGTCCACTCCGTGCCTTGCGCGTAAAACTCAGTCTCCCATTGCTGACATGGCAGACAAAACTTCTGGCAATGCCTTAGCGCCAATCCAGAAGTCCACTCCGCGCCTTGCGCGTAAAACTCAGTCTCCCGTCGCTGGCGGAACAGACAAAACTTCTAGCAATGCCTTAGCGCCAATCCAGAAGTCCACTCCGCGCCTTGCGCGTAAAACTCAGTCTCCCGTCGCTGGCGAAACAGACAAAACTTCTGCCAATGCCTTAGCGCCAACCCAGAAGTATACAACGCGCTCTGCGCGTAAAAACTTATCGCCCGTCGCTGAAGGGGCAGACATAGTTTCTGACAATGCCTTAGCGCCAAGTCAGAAAATTCAAAAGTGCCTTGCGCGTAAAATCACATCTCCCGCCAATAATATGACAGACGTTCCCTGCAATCAACGCAAAGGAAAACAAGTGGCAAAATTTTTGACCTCTCGGCTTGTACGCCATCAAGAAAAGAAGTTGCATGTGCTTCAGATTACGCGAAATGATGATGGCCGTTTGAGAACTTCTCATATTTTACGCCAATCTGAGCAGAATTTCCAATTACGCCAGGAGAAGCCCCTCGGCGTAAAGAAGGTCTATTTTGTGGACAGATACGCTCCTCATGGGTCATGTGCTGCTCATATGGCTGAACTACTCTATGCGTATGGCAGGAAAAGACTTGGGGTTCCCAATATTCGTATTCCGCCGAATGTAAAAAGGCAGAATATGCCTTCTTCGTCCTCTGTTAATACTCCTGATTTGCGTGAGTTCCTGATCCAGAAGCG
Organism: Iris macrosiphon; assembly: GCA_036927795.1. Taxonomy (NCBI): domain Eukaryota; kingdom Viridiplantae; phylum Streptophyta; class Magnoliopsida; order Asparagales; family Iridaceae; genus Iris; species Iris macrosiphon. Next base: position 28,876,243 of record JAYESA010000010.1, read on the forward strand.
CAAAGACAATAGATCTTCTGAGATATCTATTACACCCCCTAGGGAACATTGTTGTAATAGTCACAAAGTTGTAGTTAATTACTGTTGTTCTAAGGCAAAACGGTCAATTTTCGACCGGTTGGACTACTCTTTGTATTTACAGGAAGAAGAACCGACCTTCGCATCAGTAAATATGGCATCTCATATTCCTAGAGGAAGGTCAAATTCAAGATGTCATTCCTCTAGAACTTCAAGCCAAAGGAGATTCGACAAACTCCTTAAAAATACTGAAGCAGGTGTTTTTTGAAACACTCGTTCAAGGTCGCGACAATCGGCTTCATATTCCTCCGACTCCGACACTGGGGGTCGCCAATTTTTGGAAGATGATGCTGAAAGTGTAGACTCGATCTCCACAGAGGTCTATACTGATCCCTCGGTAGTACCCAGAGAAATGGGAGTCTATGCTATCGGAGATGAACATGAGGAGGCTTCCCCATCAGGAAGTACGGAGTAACGCATTGCTATATTAGAGTCATCACCAAAAGACATGCATACCATGATGCAGAGTATGCACCAAATGTTGATAACTCAACACACAGCTGCACCTGTTCCTCCGACTCAATTACGGGTGGGGGTAGATATACCATCAAGTCGGGAGCCTATTCAAGATCAGGAATCAGCTGCTCCTCAACCTCTCAACCCGGAAAGCGTGTTACCTCCAGTTGGGTTACAATACAACCAGTCTCTCACCCTTCGGCGGTCCCTTTCCCAATTGAAGATCCAATGCAAGCAGTGCGGGAATTAAAAGCCCAATTTGACACCCTGAAGCACAAGGATCAGCTCAAGAATTTGGGGATCAACCAGCCTTACCCAGCTATCTGGGACGAGATCTCTTTTCCTCCAAAATACAAACCACAGGCCATAGTTTTGTTTGAGGGCAAGACATCGCCAAGTCAATACATGAACTACTTCAGTATGATGACGGTGTTGCTACAAGGAAATGACTCCCTTCTCACTCGAGCATTTAAGGGCTGTCTGTCTGGTGTAGCCTATCAATGGTACCATAGCTTGGCGGACAATTGCATTACTTCCTTAGAAGACTTCAAAACTCTTTTCTTCGCTTGATTTTATGAAGGAGGGATGGACATGTCTATGTCCTCACTCATTGAAGTGAAGAAGAAGGAGAAGGAGAACGTTCGTACTTTCATTAAACGTTTTCGTCAGGCCACGTTGCAGATGCCTCATGGAGTTCCGGATTCTGCCTTGGTGGACATTTGCCGGAAGAACCTTCTCCCATTGATCTCGGTGTTCACAGGACCATATCAGTTTCATGATTGGCCCTCGTTCATCATCTCAGCGGTAGTCGCCGAAGACAACAGTCGGAAGGCGCATGATAATGGAATCATGATCTCCACCTCTGACAAAGAGAAACGGTCATCTTCCATGTCACAACCCGCACCCAGAAAATCGGGCATGAGTCGTGGGTACGTCCAGCCTACGCCGCAGCATCGGCGGTAGAACGCTGTCTAGGTCAACTATCTAGATAATAATCTCACACAAAAATCGGCCATGACCTCTCCAAAAGGAGGGCAACCACACAAACAATATAAACCTGTCAAGATCTCAACTCCAAACGGAGGAGCAAATATTACAATGATAATCAAGTACTCAATCACGAATCTAAGCACGATAAGATAACACAGAGATCTAACAACTATAAAGTCTAACCAACAACAACTACTACAACAACCACAACATCAAATAATAATACAACAATATCCAAAATAATATACAAACAAGGTCTCAATCCAAAACCGGAGACAAATCCGGTGCTAAAGCTAATAAAAACAACAACAAAGTCCCAGTGATCCCGGCTACCAACCCGGAAATCACCCCTAAACTAGAGGGTCCCTGTCTGTACCATCGACAGGCTCAGGTCCATAAAACGTCGGACACCAATCCTCCTGATACTCTGAAAAATATGTCCAGTCAGGACTGGAGCAAGTACATCTCTAACAGCAGTTCCATTTAAATGATAAAAACTATAAAACAGTTATAGTAAGTAGCAAAAAGAATGAAGCAAGTATGAAACAAGAAAATATGTATAACTGGTACATAAAGGTAAAGATGCATGGATATCAGAGCAAGATAGTAATAACTGCAAGATACAAGAAATCTACACTAAGAGTAAGTCTGTGCACATGAACGTGTAGTGAGTCCAGCATGAAAAACATGTAGTGAGTCAAGTCCAGAAACATGTAAGTGAGACAAGTCAAGAAATGCATGAGAGTCCAGACTATAAAGAATGAACTCGGTGTCTTTGAAATACTTGTTTCGACATGTAAACGGCTAGGGGTAAGTACGGCTCACCGCGCACTGGGTGCGCGGCTGCTATCATTCCAGATTAGACCAGAGGGAGTGATGCCTGATGATGCCAGATAGGAATGTTTACATGTCTACTCGAGTATTTCCCCGCCCCGACTAATACAAGTGGATCCAAGACCCGACACGCAAATCAAGATGAGTCCAGCCTGAACATGAATGATGCCTGTAGTGATGCCTGTAGGTGATGCCAATAGTGATTCCAGAATAGAGGCCAGAAATATGAAATATACGTGCCGCAAGTAAATGAATCCAGAAATACCAGTCAGTGTCCCGTGTTGTGCCAGAATAATCAGATGATACTATACTAGAAGTTGAATCATAATAATCATCAGATAATAAAAACTATCAGAGAATGTACTCGCCTGACGTCCTGAGCAACTGGCGATCCGAACTGGTGTCGCAAGGACCTAATGCGAAAAGCAAGGTTAAACAGGGTTCTAATGAGTTAAACAGATATAAAATAACTAAAAAATAGGCTTCTAGGGTCGTTCTAGGTCAAACGAGTCAAACCGGTGAAATTTGGGTCAAAAAGTCAACTCTAGGTCCAAAAAGTCAACTCTGGGTCAAAACTAGGTCAAAAGTTGACTTTGGCGGTCAACCGAGTCAACTACGGTCAAGTCTGGGTCAAACTAGGGTGCTCCTGAATTTCTAGGTCAAACCGAGCTCATTAAGCTAGAAAACTCACAAACTCACCTCCTTGAGATACCGGGATACCCTCGGTATCCGATACCTCAACCTAGGCTATATACCCCGCCTATACCCTCTAAAACCTATGCTAGCACGCGTAAATATATACACATATACATATAAAAATCACTCCAATACTATTCCTAGGCCATTGCTCAAAAACCCCGTTCGAAACCCAATACCTTGGTTATCTTAAGGTATTGAAATACCTCGGTATCTCAAGGTATTGAGATACCGCTCTAAACTCAACCCGACTACCCCTCTAGCTAACTAACTATGCATAAACATATATATCTAGTTATATTCTAGGCTAAAATATAGATATCTAATACATATAGGCATATACCTATATATCTATACCCAATACCTTACCTTACCTTACCTTACCTTACCTTACCCTCAAATATATAAATATATCTATATCTAGATATCTAACTATCTATCTAGCTATGTATATATCTATTTATAAATCTATCTATCTATCTCTCTAGATATCTATAGATATATATAGCTATAGGTATAAATATCTATACTTTAGATATATATATAACTATCTACCTATCCATTACCTACTTATCTATCTTATTACCTATTTATCTAGTAATCTAACTACCTATCTATATCTATATATCCATCTAGTATCTATATATGTATCTCCCTAGCTAACTATTATCTATCTAATAATCTATCTATCTTATGCATCTATCTAGGTATCTAACTATCTATCTAACTATCTAGTATCTATATAGTATCTATCTATTTATCTCTAACTATCTAGGTATCCATTTACCTATATCTAATCTATCTATTTAATCTATCTATCCAACTATCTATCTAAATATCTAACTATCTATTAATCTCTCTAACAATCTATCTAACTAATCTATCTTTCTATCGAGATATCTAGATACCTACCTACTAGATCTCTACCTATCTAACTATATATCTAATACCTATTATCCATCTATCTATCATTCTATCTAACTATCATCTATCTACCTAACTATCTAGATATATGTATCTATATCTATCTACTTATCCATCTATATATATATACCTCTCTCTCTCTCCCTCGCATACTGCTGCTACTAGCGCTGCTACATGGCTGAATTGCTGCCTTACTGCTGCCTTGCTGCTGCAGCTGCAGCTGCTGCTGCAGCGCTGCGCTCGAGCGAGCTGCTGTCGCGGTGCTGCTGCGCGCTGGAACTGCTGCTGCTGCTGCTGCAGGCCGCGCTGCAGCGAGCTGCTGCCGCGGCGCTGCTGCGCCCGCGCGCTCTGCTGCAGCCTGCTGCTGATGCTGCAGCGCTGCCTCGCTCGAGCGAGCTGCTGCCGCGGCGCTGCCTCGCTCTGCTGGCTGCTGCAGCGGCTGTGTGCAGTCCGCTGCCTCGCTCTGCTGCACCCAAACACAAGCACACACACACACATGACCACACACACACAATCACACAAACACATCTCAACACACACACACACATAATTATATACATATATCTATATATATATATAAACACACATCTATATATATATATATATATATATATATATATATATATATATATATACACACACACTCTCACAAACACACAACCTCACACACAAACTCTCATACATATATATATATAAATATATATACATATATACATAAACTCATATATATATACCTATAAACACTCACTCACACTCACACACACTCACCTACACACTCACATAAGCACTCACTCACACACACTCACCTACACACATACACTAGCACATAGATATAAATACACACACATATAAATAGAAATATATATATATATATAGAAACACACACCAACATATATATATAAATATATAAATATAGACACAAACACTAACACAACACAACACACAACAACACACAACCCACACGCCCCACACATGCCCAACGACCCCGACACTCACCAACACCCTAAAATATATATAATATAACTCGAAAACTCTAGCACACACTCCCCGATACTAACCCAACGCGCGCACAAGCCCGAAACGAGGAAACCAAGTCGAAATGGCCGTTCGGTCATTTCGACGAACACGTGGTGCGCGGCTCGGAAAACCTCCTGAAACGTACACCAAACGAACTCGGAATCGGCCCAAAATTTACCCACGCGCTCTACACGATGTCTAGATCCTAGAAAATGTGCTCCCGTGTCGATTCTAGGCCCGTGGCGAAAACGCACACGCACTTAGAATCGGCGACGACGAAAAGCCCCAAATTCGCCCGAAATGCCTGTTTCTCCGCGACGCGGCTTTCCGTGTCCGAACGGAGACACGCACTCACCCTCAAGACACCCGACAACGTCTACCTAGGTCCGTCTAACCTAGGGCATCACCCAAAATTGGGCCAAATTCGGATTTCACCCGAAATTGACACAAAACCTAGTGTTAAAGTCTCTAAACACTACCCAACTAGTTCCAACTTCCTCCCACGGGTAGCCTAAGGGTCTAGGAAGGTTCTAAAATATTAATTACACTATAAAAGAGTAATTACAAGGGGAAATTTAGGGTTTACCTCTTGGGAGTTGGAATCCCAAGCCAAAATCTCAAGAATGCTCCAAATCCTCCAAATCAAGCTTCCAAGCTCCCAAATCTAGCTCCAACTCCAATTCTAAGCTCTACCCACCTAGGTTGGGGAAGAATGTAAGGTTAGGGTTCAAGTAAGAAGAAGAAATGGAAAGAGGAAGGAAGAAAAATAAGAAAACTTACTTTGGAAGAAGGAAGAAGGAAGAAAGAAGAAAGAAGAAGTGGAGAAGAAGGAGAAGTGAAGAAGAAGAAGAAATGGGATGGGGGCTGCTGTGATCGGGTGAGGGGGCTGGGAATAGGGCCGGCCATGTGAAAATATAGGTTCCACAAGTTGGCAAATGTCCAAAATGCCCTCCCGTAACTCGGTTTTGAGTTTCGGGGTCCAAAAACACTCAAACTAACTCCAAATCTCTCCCACTAACCTTCTAAAAATAAAATAAATATTTCTAAGCCCCAAAATAATTCTCACAAGGGTGTGGGCTGAGTCGGACATGGGTCCACTAGGGTCTGACATGGGTCCAGGCTAGCCAAAATCCTAAAACAATCAATAAAAATATAATACAATCATTAATTAATTATAAATACAATTAATTAAAAATAATGCACAATTAACCAAATTAAAAATAAAAAAAAATACCCGGCTCTGGAAATGGGGTGGTGACAAGCCTATCCTCCTTAGAAAATTTTGTCCTCGAAATTTAAAGTCAATCACAATCTCTCTAGGTCAAACCCCCAACAATCACAGTCAAGAAATTCTACCTAAACAACATACAAGATCAGGGTCCTACTGGTCGTGTTATCACAGTCTCAATCAGGGTTACTACACTATCTACCACAGCACAAGAAAATCTAACAGGTACTAATGAAGCACACCACAGGAATGGAAAAGGACAGGAAAAAGAAACAAGAGACAGACCTGCTAACTCGACACCCGTAGCATCGGCCTCCTCGACCGTCAACGCATAAGCCCTGCCCTGCTGGGGTGTATCCCTCTGCTGGTGCGGGGCATGATGCTGTGCCACAGATGGCCTAGCTCCAACTCTCTGATCCTGTGCTCCACCCAATGGAGGTGCAGTAGGGCAATCTCGCATCTGGTGAGCAGCGGATCCACAGAACAAACACACCTTCAGCCTCCTCCTACAAACATCCCAGGTGTGTCCTGCCTTCCTGCAGTAGGCACAAGTGGGTGCCCTCTGATCCTGACCCTGCTGCGCTGCCTTCTGCATATAGGGACGCTTAGCTGGTCCCGCACTACCACTCGCACTGCCTGAATCATCCCTGCCTCTCTTGGACTTGAGCTCCAAGTCATCCTCTGCTCTCTGAGCATCTTCTACTATCTGCTCAAAAGTCGCCTCGCGATCGCTCCTGGTCAAAGACTTGACCGCCATGACCAAGCCCTTGCGAAACTTTCTCGCCTTAGCTACCTCACTCAAGCCATCTACAAATCTGCCCAGACGGTAGAACTCTGCTGCGTACTCGTCCACCGTCATGCTCCCCTGGACGAGTGCCTCGAACTGGCTCTCCAAAGCACTGAGCGCCACATCTGGGAAAAACTTCTCCTTAAAAAGCCTCTTGAAAGCCTCCCAAGTAAGCCATGGCGCTGCAATCCTCGTATCTGTGCGATACCACGTCAAAGCAAGGTCGAACATCTGACTGCCCGCTGCCTCTATCTGTATGCTGTCTGGAATCTGCGCCAGCCTGAAGATCCCCTCGATCTGTTCTATCCAGTCATTCGCGTACAGGATCCCTTCTGTACCACGGAACTCCTTGGGCCGCATCCTCTGAAAGTCGATAATACTACCCGGCCTTGGATGCTGAATCTCATCTGCCTGTGGCTGAATCTGTGCCACCCTATCCACTGCCGTCATGGCCACCTGGTGGGCGTTCTCAATGCCCAGCCTCATCACATCCACCTGACGGTGCTGCGCGTCCATCATCTCCCTGAAGAACGCAAACAACTGTACGGCATCTACTGGAGCAGGAAGTGGTGGAGGAACCACCGGAACGACTGGGGTAGTCCTCGGATCGACAGGTGAAGGAGGATCCCCGAAAGAAGCAGATGCTCCCTCAACCGCAGGAGTGGTGAGTGGAGCGGTAGCAGCTGCCTGAATACGAGCTGGACGAGAGGTAGCAGACCTCTCCGAGGCAACTGCTGGAACGGTACGATGGGATCGTGTCTTCGGAGGCATCCTGAACACAGATCAAAAGAAGTCAATACGGCGCAAGATACGATATCATCAAAGAAGGATAGTAATATTTCAAAAGAAATCAATTTCAGAATAATTAGATCGGAATTGTTCCTAGTCGTGATTGAGTACACTCTCATCCTAGATCCTAGATCCTATAGCAGGCTCGCAGCAGTACAACTAAGTTGTTGTACCACCACGACATCGCACTAATTGCGAATCGAGACCTGCATGGGGCCGCCACCAAAAACGTGTCACGACCCGCACCCGGAAAATCGGGCATGAGTCGTGGGTACGTCCAGCCTACGCCGCAGCATCGGCGGTAGAACGCTGTCTAGGTCAACTATCTAGATAATAATCTCACACAAAAATCGGCCATGACCTCTCCAAAAGGAGGGCAACCACACAAACAATATAAACCTGTCAAGATCTCAACTCCAAACGGAGGAGCAAATATCACAATGATAATCAAGTACTCAATCACGAATCTAAGCACGATAAGATAACACAGAGATCTAACAACTATAAAGTCTAACCAACAATAACTACTACAACAACCACAACATCAAATAATAATACAACAATATCCAAAATAATATACAAACAAGGTCTCAATCCAAAACCGGAGACAAATCCGGTGCTAAAGCTAATAAAAACAACAACAAAGTCCTAGTGATCCCGGCTACCAACCCAGAAATTACCCCTAAACTAGAGGGTCCCTGTCTGCACCATCGACAGGCTCAGGTCCATAAAACGTCGGACACCAATCCTCCGGATACTCTGAAAAATATGTCCAGTCAGGACTGGAGCAAGTACATCTCTAACAGCAGTTCCATTTAAATGATAAAAACTATAAAACAGTTATAGCAAGTAGCAAGAAGAATGAAGCAAGTATGAAACAAGAAAATATGTATAACTGGTGCATAAAGGTAAAGATGCATGGATATCAGAGCAAGATAGTAATAACTGCAAGATACAAGAAATCTACACTAAGAGTAAGTCTGTGCACATGAACGTGTAGTGAGTCCAGCATGAAAAACATGTAGTGAGTCAAGTCCAGAAACATGTAAGTGAGACAAGTCAAGAAATGCATGAGAGTCCAGACTATAAAGAATGATATCGGTGTCTTTGAAATACTTGTTTCGACATGTAAACGGCTAGGGGTAAGTACGGCTCATCGCGCACTGGGTGCGCGGCTGCTATCATTCCAGATTAGACCAGAGGGAGTGATGCCTGATGATGCCAGATAGGAATGTTTATATGTCTACTCGAGTATTTCCCCGCCCCGACTAATACAAGTGGATCCAAGACCCGACACGCAAATCAAGATGAGTCCAGCCTGAACATGAATGATGCCTGTAGTGATGCCTGTAGGTGATGCCAGTAGTGATTCCAGAATAGAGGCCAGAAACATGAAATGTACGTGTCGCAAGTAAATGAATCCAGAAATACCAGTCAGTGTCCCGTGTTGTGCCAGAATAATCAGATGATACTATACTAGAAGCTGAATCATAATAATCATCAGATAATAAAAACTATCAGAGAATGTACTCGCCTGACGTCCTGAGCAACTGGCGATCCGAACTGGTGTCGCAAGGACCTAATACGAAAAACAAGGTTAAACAGGGTTCTAATGAGTTAAACAGATATAAAATAACTAAAAAATAGGCTTCTAGGGTCGTTCTAGGTCAAACGAGTCAAACCGGTAAAATTTGGGTCAAAAAGTCAACTCTAGGTCCAAAAAGTCAACTCTGGGTCAAAACTAGGTCAAAAATTGACTTTGGCGGTCAACCGAGTTAACTACGGTCAAGTCTGGGTCAAACTAGGGTGCTCCTGAATTTCTAGGTCAAACCGAGCTCATTAAGCTAGAAAACTCACAAACTCACCTCCTTGAGATACCGGGATACCCTCGGTATCCGATACCTCAACCTAGGCTATATACCCCGCCTATACCCTCTAAAACCTATGCTAGCACGCGTAAATATATACACATATACATATAAAAATCACTCCAATACTATTCCTAGGCCATTGCTCAAAAACCCCGTTCGAAACCCAATACCTTGGTTATCTTAAGGTATTGAAATACCTCGGTATCTCAAGGTATTGAGATACCGCTCTAAACTCAACCCGACTACCCCTCTAGCTAACTAACTATGCATAAACATATATATCTAGTTATATTCTAGGCTAAAATATAGATATCTAATACATATAGGCATATACCTATATATCTATACCCAATACCTTACCTTACCTTACCTTACCTTACCTTACCCTCAAATATATAAATATATCTATATCTAGATATCTAACTATCTATCTAGCTATGTATATATCTATTTATAAATCTATCTATCTATCTCTCTAGATATCTATAGATATATATAGCTATAGGTATAAATATCTATACTTTAGATATATATATAACTATCTACCTATCCATTACCTACTTATCTATCTTATTACCTATTTATCTAGTAATCTAACTACCTATCTATATCTATATATCCATCTAGTATCTATATATGTATCTCCCTAGCTAACTATTATCTATCTAATAATCTATCTATCTTATGCATCTATCTAGGTATCTAACTATCTATCTAACTATCTAGTATCTATATAGTATCTATCTATTTATCTCTAACTATCTAGGTATCCATTTACCTATATCTAATCTATCTATTTAATCTATCTATCCAACTATCTATCTAAATATCTAACTATCTATTAATCTCTCTAACAATCTATCTAACTAATCTATCTTTCTATCGAGATATCTAGATACCTACCTACTAGATCTCTACCAATCTAACTATCTATCTAATATCTATTATCCATCTATCTATCATTCTATCTAACTATCATCTATCTACCTAACTATCTAGATATATGTATCTATATCTATCTACTTATCCATCTATATATATATACCTCTCTCTCTCTCCCTCGCATACTGCTGCTACTAGCGCTGCTACATGGCTGAATTGCTGCCTTACTGCTGCTTTGCTGCTGCAGCTGCTGCTGCAGCGCTGCGCTTGAGCGAGCTGCTGCCGCGGCGCTGCTGCGCGCTGGAACTGCTGCTGCTGCTGCTGCTGCAGGCCGCGCTGCAGCGAGCTGCTGCCGCGGCGCACTGCCGCTGCTGCCGCGGCGCTGCTGCGCCCGCGCGCTCTGCTGCAGCCTGCTGCTGATGCTGCAGCGCTGCCTCGCTCGAGCGAGCTGCTGCCGCGGCGCTGCCTCGCTCTGCTGGCTGCTGCAGCGGCTGTGTGCAGTTCGCTGCCTCGCTCTGCTGCACCCAAACACAAGCACACACACACACGACCACACACACACAATCACACAAACACATCTCAACACACACACACACATAATTATATACATATATCTATATATATATAAACACACATCTATATATATATATATATATATACACACACACTCACACACTCTCACAAACACACAACCTCACACACAAACTCTCATACATATATATATATAAATATATATACATATATACATAAACTCATATATATATACCTATAAACACTCACTCACACTCACACACACTCACCTACACACTCACACAAGCACTCACTCACACACACTCACCTACACACATACACTAGCACATAGATATAAATACACACACATATAAATAGAAATATATATATATATATATAGAAACACACACCAACATATATATATAAATATATAAATATAGACACAAACACTAACACAACACAACACACAACAACACACAACCCACACGCCCAACGATCCCGACACTCACCAACACCCTAAAATATATATAATATAACTCAAAAACTCTAGCAAATACTCTCCGATACTAACCCAACACGCGCACAAGCCCGAAACAAGGAAACCAAGTCGAAATGGCCGTTCGGTCATTTCGACGAACACGTGGTGCGCGGCTCGGAAAACCTCCTGAAACGCACACCAAACGAACTCGGAATCGGCCCAAAATTTACCCACGCGCTCTACACGATGTCTAGATCCTAGAAAATGCACTCCCGCGTCGATTCTAGGCCCGTGGCGGAAACGCACACGCACTTAGAATCGGCGACGACGAAAAGCCCCAAATTTGCCCGAAACGCCCGTTTCTCCGCGACGCGGCTTTCCGTGTCCGAACGGAGACACGCACTCACCCTCAAAACACCCGACAACGTCTACCTAGGTCCGTCTAACCTAGGGCATCATCCAAAATTGGGCCAAATTCGGATTTCACCCGAAATTGACATAAAACCTAGTGTTAAAGTCTCTAAACACTACCCAACTAGTTCCAACTTCCTCCCACGTGTAGCCTAAGGGTCTAGGAAGGTTCTAAAATATTAATTACACTATAAAAGAGTAATTACAAGGGGAAATTTAGGGTTTACCTCTTGGGAGTTGGAATCCCAAGCCAAAATCTCAAGAATGCTCCAAATCCTCCAAATCAAGCTTCCAAGCTCCCAAATCTAGCTCCAACTCCAATTCTAAGCTCTACCCACCTAGGTTGGGGAAGAATGTAAGGTTAGGGTTCAAGTAAGAAGAAGAAATGGAAAGAGGAAGGAAGAAAAATAAGAAAACTTACTTTGGAAGAAGGAAGAAAGAAGAAAGAAGAAGTGGAGAAGAAGGAGAAGTGAAGAAGAAGAAGAAATGGGATGGGGGCTGCTGTGATCGGGTGAGGGGGCTGGGAATAGGGCCGGCCATGTGAAAATATAGGTTCCACAAGTTGGCAAATGTCCAAAATGCCCTCCCGTAACTCGGTTTTGGGTTTCGGGGTCCAAAAACACTCAAACTAACTCCAAATCTCTCCCACTAACCTTCTAAAAATAAAATAAATATTTCTAAGCCCCAAAATAATTCTCACAAGGGTGTGGGCTGGGTCGGACATGGGTCCACTAGGGTCTGACATGGGTCCAGGCTAGCCAAAATCCTAAAACAATCAATAAAAATATAATACAATCATTAATTAATTATAAATACAATTAATTAAAAATAATGCACAATTAACCAAATTAAAAATAAAAAAAATACCCGGCTCTGGAAATGGGGTGGTGACATTCCAACAGCGACCATCCTCGTGGTTCCAAAGGAAAGGAAGCTTTGGCGATTAACACGTCCAGGCAAAAGACTGCGGCTACCACACTGACAAAACCCGGGACTTTCAGGCCCATTGAAGTATATTCTTTTGACAACGACGATATTCCGAGCATATTTGAATATCTAGTCAAAAGTGGCAAGCTCACTCTCCACGAGGTAAAAAGGCCTAATAAAGTCGGCAGTACCAACAACCCTAAGTACTGCATTTTTCATAGGTATATACATCACCCTACCAAGGCGTGTTATATACTAAAAAGGAAAATCCAGGAGCTGATCGATGCCAAGGCCATCACTCTGCGCAATAACGAGAAGATGGTCACCGCTAACATGATCTCTCTCCAATTCGGCAATCTGCCTCCTTAAGAATTTCCGGATGGTGTTGTACCCATTTTCCGGGCAAAGATGAACATTATTAATCTCCCTCCAGCCAGGGATCAAAATCATGACCTGGTACCCCTAACTACCCAGTGTGGCGAGATTATGTGAGTTCATCTAGATCTGGTGTCAGAGATTGAGAAAGAGACTCAAGCTGCTAAGGCTAAGTCTAAAAAGAACTCAAGACGCAAACCATGTCATATGGTTGTAATTTCTCCGACATCAGAAGAAGAGGTTTTGGCTACTGGAACCAGGTCAGGGAAAGCCTACCTCAAAGACTATGAAGGAAATCAGGAAGAAACAACGACAGATACTTCAGCTGCCAAGCCTTCACAACCTGAACCTGCCATACCAGAGGCAGGTCCTTCTAGGCCAACTCCGACAGACTAGGGCAAACAGAAAGAAGTTCGTTTCGATAAACCTTTGAAGAACATTCAGAACAAAGGTTTAGAGAAGCCATATAACTTCGACATCCTGGCCCAACTAGCCCATACTCCAGCCAGACTGTCTATTTTCGAGCTGCTTAGGCTATCCAAAGACATTCGTCAAGCCTTGAGCGAAGCTTTGATGCAGGCGGATGTATGCTTATGGAAGTGGTCCCTAACATCACTTTCACTCAAGAAGACATGCTGTTGAAACATAACAGGCATGACAGACCCCTCTATTACACCGGATACGTCGGTTCTATGGAGGTTGACCGGATTCATATAGATCCGGGATCGTCGATCAGCATCATCCCTCATAGTCTGCTCAGGCCATTGAGGATTCCTACCAGCGAGTTGGCTTATACCACTACTACAATCGTGGGTTTCAACGCCAGGAAAAGTAAGCCGCTGGGAAAGATTCGTCTGAGGATCCAGATTGGTGACCTTAGATCAGTAGCTACTTGCTACGTCATTGATTCGGAGGTCTCTTACAATATTCTGTTGGGCAGACCATGGATCCACGAACACAACATTGTTCCTTTGACTCTACATCAATGCTTCAAATATGTAGACTCCCAAGGAACAGTGAAGACAGAGTTCGCTGATCTCAACCCGTTCAAAGGAGTTGAGTCATACTACTCCGATGCCATGTTGTACACCCAAGACTACATGAAGGAGGTGTCATGCAATACAGAGGAGGAATCCCACCTGGAGCCAGAAGAACACTCTGCTGAGCAACTGTCACTACCACAATTCCAAATAAGAGCATTTGTGTAATTTTACTATTTTGAATAATTATGTATTTAAATTAATTTGCTGAGTTTTATAAACTATTTATATATTGTTAGTGATGTTTGGTTTAGGTCAAACCCTAGAACTCATTAGGACAAACCCTAATGAGTGAACCCTAATTTGTAAACCTAATTCTAGAGAAACCCTAGAATTCAAATTTTAGGTTTGGACCTCAAACCCTAGAATGACTAAACCTGAATTAATTGAGTTCTTCATGACCTAACAGGGGGGGTTCAACCTAAAACTATGCATTTGAAACCCTAACCTAGTTTAATATAAAAAGGGAGCCACCCACAACTCTTTTCTCCTTCATGAAGAAAGAAACCCTAGCCTCCATCAAGAAAGCCATTTTCCCCACCCCAAATTCGGAATTAAAACCCTAGGATTCCATCTTCCTCCTCCAAAGCAAGGGAAGCAAGGAACTTGGGTCAAGGAACCTTGGGGAAGAAGAACTTCCATTGGAGAAACCATCTCTATAGGTAAAACTCTATTTTTATTCAATTATATCCTGTTTTTCCTTGTTGTTGGCCATTAGGAAAACCCCCTATTGTTTAGATTTCGATTTAGGGCCTTGAATTAGGATTTTGGGTGACCTACATTGGTTTCCCCCAATTTTCGTGAACCCTAACCCTAGGGGTTTACATGTAGGCAGATTTCATCTCATATATGTAGGGTGAACTCAATTTTTAGGGCTTTGATTTGAGGATTCATGGGTTCTTATGTAAAACCATTTTTCTGTACTTCTTGTGTTTGATGAAATGATGGTTAAGGGTTTGATTATCTAGGTATTCTAATTTCTGCATATTTTGATATACCTATCTATATTTATATATATATTTGCATTGTGTAAATAGTTGGGTGCAGTAGGTTTTTCCTGTGCAGTCGGGTTTGGGAGGAACCTGTGCAGCAGTCGGGTTATGCATGTGTGTTGGGGAAATTTTCTGTGGAGCAGTGTGTACATTATGTTAGATGTCAGTGTGTGGCTGTGTTCTCAAGGTGCAGGGAGATCCTGATCAGTTTGGTGAGTGTGCATATGTGAATTATCTGAGTGTGAGGGTGTAGTTCAGTAGCAGATTCTAGACAGCGAGTGCAGGTCTGTGTAGGTATTCAGTGAGTGAGAGAGAGCAGCATGTATCTGATAATTTTCCAGATTCAATGAGAAGTTATCTGTATGTGTGCGTGTGAGTGATTTTCCCAGGTCAGTATACTAGAGTATTAATAACTAGTGTTTCCCTGTGTGTAACTGTGTTTCAGTGTGAGCATGCCTATGTGAATTAGAGTTTCAGTTGCTGTGTGTGTGTCTCAGAATTTCCCAATACCTGAGTGTATACCTAGTATTTTGTGTCACAATATAGTGTTTACCTATGTGTTGAGGTGTGTGTATAGGATTAAGAAGTCAGTGAGTGTTCTATATGAATTCTGTGTACCAATGAGTGAATATATGTGTGTGTGAGGGTATTACCTAGGTGTTAGATGACCTGTGTCTACCTGTGTCTCAGTGTGTTGGTGTTCAGTATTTAGTAGCAGAATTGGGGTCCTGTGCACAGCCAGGTGAGGTTTCAGTATGTGTGATACTGTGGGGAGTAGTTACCTGTGTAGATGTGTTATGTTTTCAGTCTAGCTGGGTATTCTCAGTATCTAGGACCTATGTGTGTGTGTGTTCAGAACCTGTATGAGTACAGTGAGGGTATAAGTATCAGTGTGTGTAAATAGAGTGTGTATCAGTCAGTAACTTGTGTGTGTGTGTGTTCCTGTGTGAATGCCAGTGTGAACTGAGAGTGTGAGTGTGCCTGTGTATTTTTGTGAGTATTCTGTGTGTGCCAGTGAGTGTTTCAGAAGTGTGTGTGTGTCAGTTTGGGTATGTGTAATATGATGCAGTGCATACAAGTGTTAGTTAGTGTGGAAATCTCTACAAGTAATTATATATATATTAGCAATAGTTAATATAGTTGGCAATGACAATTATAGTTAATATGACCAGTATGATTAAGTACGGCATAGACAGCTCACCAAAGACCTAGAAGGGACCCTGTACCTAGCATAGAACTAGGTATGCATGTAGCCTTTTTAAAACACTTTTTGATATGGATTTTGATATTTTAGGTGACTGTGATTTCATCTTGGACATCGATCCTCACACTTTGCTCAGGACCACAGGCGAGTACATTCTCTGACAGTTTTCGTTTTGTTGATTACTTCTATAAATTGACATACTTGATTCCGACACTATGGATACACGGGTTAGCACCATAGATCCCTATCATGAGGAGTCGTGATTAGAATCCACCGTGCTAGCTGGGGATGGGGAACTATTAGTAGATTATGTGATCATATCCAAACTTATCATGCATCATAGCTCACCCCACTTCTCACGTCGGGTGCGGCCTGACCATTATCATGCTTCATAGCTGTTATATATGATTAGCCTGACCATTATCATGCATCATAGCTAACCATATGGTTAGCCTGACCTACAAGAATCATAGCTAATCATATATAACCAGCCTAATCTAGTCCCAAGCCGATCACATAATAAACTGATATTTCAAACACTTCGCTAGATGTTTATTCTTTATTCCGATTCACTTGTTCTAGCATTCACTGTTTATTGTTCATTGCTAGATGCTCTATTGCCTATTTCAATTCTCCTGTACTTCTCATTTTCAGCATATACTTTCATCTTGTATTTCTTACACTGTTTATAGTCTTTGTCAATTTAATGAAACTGCTGTTAGTGCTTGTGCTTCGCTCCAATCCTGACTGGATAACATTTTTCAGAGGACCTGGAGAACTTTTGCCCCACTCATTACGGCCCAGGATTAGAGGGAGATTTTACTCCAGAAATCCCAGAGGAGTTGCCTATCCTAGAGGAGATCTTGCCTGCCTGTACTTAGATTACTTTTTCTGCATTTATTATTTTAGACTGAGACTGAGTTGTATTTATTATTTTGTGACTTTGTGAGGTCATCTAGACCAGGATTTGAGTTGGACTTATTGTGGTTGGTTTTTAATAGAACTCCTTTCTATTCTCATCGTGCCCATTTATTTCATATAGCTTGTGATTGAGTATATTTATAGAACTGTGGATTATATTATCTTTGTCCTCCGTACGGAGTTGAGACTATTGACAGGATATATATTATATTGAGACCTAGACAGCGTTCTACCGCCGATGCTGCGGCGTAGGCTGGACGTACCCATGACTCATGCCCAAATTTCGGGTGCGGGTCGTGACAGCAACCTCTGTCAATTCAAGTGAAAGGATGAACTACTCATCCGAAAGTTATGGAACCTATGGCTATCCACTTGAATAAAACCAAATCAGGAAGAGGAAGTGATCCCTTAGTGATTACCCTGAACCAGAAGCCTCCATCGTTGGTCATCAACCTCAGGCGCAGTATGCAGCCGACTGATGTAAATACAACCGGGAACGTGGTTTCTGACGAGAATAAAGATTCTCTTTTCCAGTATTCTGATGCTCAATTTCTAAATCAGGAATACTCCCATCGTAATGATATAGAGCCTATAGCACAAAAATTCTTGGAAGCTATAGATTCTTATCATCCATATGTATGGGAGGTAGAATCAACATCTAATGTCATCATGACATACGGGCCACATGAAGATTCTATCTTTATTATCCCGTCTATTCGCAGCAATCAGCATCCAATAGTCTTCGGTCGCATGCGGAGTAGACCGATTGTACAAGAAGATTCTCACGAGTCTGATGCTGGCAAAATGCAAGTTCACAGATATAGCCCACAAGACTTGAAGATTATGCAAAGCATGGGTTATGATCTAAAGTCAGAGCCAGGTATCAACTATGGGAAAGACAGGCGAATGCCATTGCATGGTGATCCCTATCGTCAATGAACTCGCTTCGGTTTAGGGTATATCACATCTCTTGCAACTTCTGAGTCAAATAAAGACACATTTCCCTCTCCTCAGAATAGTTCTTCATCCTCCGACTCATACGAGGATATCGAACGAGCATTATCAGTAAATACGGTACTAGCAGATTCTCTCGAAGCAGACGAACAAGAATCTGAACCATTTGAAAATGACTCTTGGGCGCAATAAATGGATATACAATGGGAACTCCGGTTCGAGCAGAGAGAACCGCCCACTGAAGATAAAGTTATCCAAATTGATGTTGGGGATGAAATTTCACCGAAGCCGATATTTATAAGTAATAATCTTTCCCCAGCAGAAAGGGAAGAGATAATCCAGCTGATAAGAGAGTATATCGACGTCTTTGCGTAGAATTATGAGGATATGTCAGGCCTTGATCCAAAAGTAGCTACTCATAAACTCAACATATTACCTAATTCAAAACCTGTAAAGCAGCATCAACGTCGGTTCCGCCCGGATATGATGGACGCTATTGAAGCTGAAATCAAGAAGTTGATAGCCTGCGGGTTTATCCGTGAAGAGCAACATCCTGATTGGGTTGCCAATGTAGTCCTGGTCATGAAGAAAAGTGGGAAAGTTTACGTTTGTATCGACTTCCGAGATCTCAATGCGGCTTGCCCCAAGGACGAGTTCCCTCTTCCCATCACAGACGTCATGATTGACAACACCTGCAGTTTTGAACGCATGTCTGTCATGGATGGATTCTTAGGATACAATCAGATCAAGATGCATCCTGAAGACAAGAAGCATACTGCCTTCCGTACACCTCTGGGGGTATATTGCTACACAGTTATGCCCTACGGATTAAAAAATATCGGAGCTACATATCAGCGAGCCATGAGTAACATATTCCACGAGCATCTGAGCAAAACAGTAGAATGTTACGTAGATGATATCGCTGTCAAAAGCTGCCTCAAGGCTAATCACATCCAAGACTTGAAAACAGTGTTCGAGTTGATGCGTCAACACCAACTCAAAATGAACCCTACAAAGTCCTTTCTCGGTGTATCTAGTAGCAAATTCCTGGGATTTGTCATTACCGCTAAAGGCATTCAAGTCGACCCTGATAAAGTAAAGGCCATCCTTGAGATGCGACCGCCCCGTAATCTGAGAGAACTCAGGGGATTTCAAGGTCGTTTAGCTTATATTAGGAGATTCATATCCAACCTTTCTGGGAGATGTCAACCATTTTCCCGTCTGATGAAGAAAGGTGTGTCCTTTGTGTGGGACGAAGCTTGTCAACAAGCGTTTGATGATATCAAATGCTACCTCACTAATCCTCCAGTTCTGGTGCCTCCCGTCATAGGAAGACCATTTTTGCTGTATGTTCGAGCAATGGATCATTCTTTGGGAGCTCTCCTCGCACAGAACAACAATAAGGGTCATGAACAGGCGATCTACTACCTCAGCATGATGATGGTCGAAGCTGAACACCGGTATAATCCAGTAAAAAAAGAATGCTTGGCCCTAATGTTCGCCATTCAGAAGACGCGACATTACGTTACAGGTCAAACTATTCATATTATCTCCAGAATCAATCCTCTTCGAGTATTGCTGAGTAAGCCGAGCGTTCTTAATTCCCGACTTGCGACTTGGGCGATGTTATTGACACCGTATGATATGGTGTATATCCCTCAAAAGTCCATAAAGGGTCAGGCCTTGGCTGATTTCTTAAGCTGCTCATCCGATTCTAGAAACCTCCAAACTGTACGAGGATATTCCCGACGAAGTTCTAGAATGCAACTCTGCAATGGAAGGTGATATATGGCAACTATTCTTCGATGGTGCCTCTCGCACTGGACCCAAGGAAAACGTGGTTTCAGGAGTAGGAATTGTTCTGATAACTCCTGATAAACTCGTTATCTACCGAGCTTATTCTCTTAGCGAGCCATGCTCTAATAATGTGGCAGAGTACAATGCTCTACTAATCGGGCTTCAAGTCGCTAAAGAATTGGAGGTTAAAAATTTGGAAGCTTTTGGTGATTCCCAGTTGATCGTCAACCAGGCCCTTATGTGATTGAGACAACGTTCTCAAATGGCGCTTATAGATTAGCCAAGCCTAACGGAGACTTGTTAATGGCTCCTATCAACGGCAAATTTCTGAAGAAGTACTATGCTTAATCTCCCTTACTTAAACGGAGTATGGTGAAGATTTTATTCTGACGATACTACGTCCAAAGACTGGTTGGATCATATTCTATCATGTCCATATAACCTCTGAATAGATATGTTCAACTAATTTGGAACTTCAAAACCTATCATGTCCATATTAACTCTGATAGTGTTTTATATACAAATTTAGTTGGATCATATTCTATCATGTCCATATAACCTCTGAATAGATATGTCCAGCCGAAGCTTGCCGAAAGTATATCACGTCCATATTACCTCTGATATCACTTTCACCCTAACCTATCATTTATACTCAAAAATGATGGGTCCACAAAAGTCAGAAAAAGTCTCTTTATTACCTCCAGAAAGAGCAAGTTACATATAAAAGCAAGAGGTACATCATTTGGGAGGAGCAGTTAAGTCGCGAATCTGTTGCGCCAGAGAAGCCATTCTCTCATCCCTGGAGTTCAAGACATCAGCACGAGCTCGCTCCAATCTTGCCTCCTCATTATTCAAGGCAGATAGTTCAGACCTAGCATGTACAAAACTTGCGTGGTTGACACCCACATGTGCCAGGTTCTGCTGAGATGCTTCCATTCGGGCCTTCAATATGTCTCGAGTTGCCGATAAAGCGTGAGCCCGCTCCTCTGTCTTAGCGAGTTCGTCTTTCAATTTGTGGACCCTCGCTGCCTCTTCCTCATATTCGGTCTCGCACTTAGCCAGCTGGGGAATGACATACTCCAATTCAGCACGCTCTTGATCCATCTCCTGCTGTTGTTCCTGGATGGATTTATTCAGATACTCCATTTGCCCAGCAAGTTCTGCAGTTAAGGAGTCATACTTAGCTTGAATGAGATCGTCAAAGCTGCCTCGAGATAGTTGCAAATAATCGTTAATAGGTTGTTCTAAACTATTAACTATTTGCTCTAGCGCATCAGCTCTGTCATTACCATTGAAATATCTGATCTGCGCTATACTGAAGTTGGAGGACGTCTTCAAAGCCTCGAAGCCCAGATTCTTCTCCAGTACCATCGATATCAGCGTTTTTAAACTGGCGTAGAAAACGCTAGAAAACTGCTCAACTAGCGTCGCTAGATTCGAATGGACGCTGGGAGTGGCCACGATATCGGAAAACCCCCTTTGTGGAATGCTGGTAGAGGATGTTGCCACAGTTGTCGCTTCAGAAGATGGCACAACAAAAGAGGAGACGCCAACAACGTTTGAAGTTGCTGGCAGGCTTGACGAGGGAGACATAGCCGCTATGATAGGCTCATCCTCCACTGATGATGTCTGAACTGCTAAGGGCGAGACGACATCCGAAAATGCTGCAGATGAAGGAGCAACATCTTCAAAGCATGCCCCTTCGGTGCCAGGCACTGCCATTTCATTGACAGGATCCTCCACAAAGTCAAAAGTGGCATCAGATCCACCCTCACTGTAGATGTCTTCCCCTGAAAAGAAGACAAGAGAAAGTTAATATCAATTCGATGTTAATTTTCCTAAATAAGAGGCGTAAAGATGACATTTACCCATGGCTGATGGTATATATGTTGCGTCCGCAGCCAGTACAGCTAAATCAGTTCTTAATGAGGCTAAGCGAGCTGTCATACCTGGGGAAGAGACTGCACCAAATGACGACTGAGGGTAGTCATCCAAGTCTTCACCCAGATCCAATCGAGGTTCATCAGGTAGAATCTCGCTGGGGATACTTACAGACGCGGCAGGGGTTACTCCCGTTATTGGTCTGGATAAAGATATCCTTAAATTATTCGGCCTCGAGGGTGATCTCACTGTACTACCAGAAGCAGAAGCAGCAGCGCCGATCTCGAGCAAAGATTCTCCGGTACTGTCAGTCGGGACTGTAGAAGTTTCCTCTCTAAAAGACGAAGGACCTTCGATCAAAGAATCACCCTCAATAGAGGAAACAACAGTATCAATCCTAGGAGCCTCATGACTGGAAGTCCTTGTAGGACCATCGACAGTCTTCTTTTTATTGCGAGGAGAAGGCTCTTTCGGAGTAGGAGTCCTTCGCTTACTGGGGATAACAAGAGGCTCTGCAGGCGGAGGTATTACGCCTCTCGGTACTGTCAACAAAAATTTGTCTGGACCGATAGGGTCTTCACCCTCATCAGACGAGACTGATGGAACCTCCTCTCTTCTAGTGGACTTATGAGATGGCATCCTAAAACTTCCACGTATATCAAAATCGCGGTGGAGCATGTTGATGGCCACATAAAATTGTGCGTATGAATGAAGGATGCGCAACTCCATGGAGAGAGAAGTCGCAGGTACGGTAAAGGTTGCTCAAGTACAACCCATCATGAAGTACCGCCACCCTCTGGCTCCATCAATAAGTCTACCTCTGGACTTGAAGCTGGTGATGGCATTTCCCACATGCAGCTGGTCATATCCAAACTGCCTAGCGAACCGACTAGGCAGATATGGCTCCAAGAAGCAATGGTCTTCGCTTCTATACAACAAATAGGAAGGTCTAATGCAGACCAACCAGTAGAAGACTTTAGGAGAAAGAATGGTTCTCCCATGACCTTCATATTTGAGTCTCGTCCCCTGTTGATTGACATGTACAGTGGGGACGACGCAAAAGAGCTTCCAGCTATGAGCATAATTTAATGCTCGCCGATAATCTGTGACGGTCGTCACATTCCAGGCAGAATTCTTGTAATTCAACAAGAAATTTCCTGAACTACTGGAAGAGCCGGGAGACATCACCCTGGGGTTATGGAGAATTAACCATACCATCAGATATAGGAATGGTAACTCTACCCTGGGAAAATTTTCATGCCGTGACTTATCAGCGAGAAGCCCATCAGTAAGGGCCCTCAGACCAGCTTGAATCCGGCATACCATGGCAGGGAGCAGGCCCAGTCTTGCTCCGAACACCAAATGCACTGCAAGCCCTAAGGTGTTACGATGGATGTGATCCGCAGATGCGATGCCAGGTACTACCAACCGGCGTAGCCATACAGAGAGGAAGCCAGCCAGTTGAGCTTCCCTTGACAGAGGCTTGCGGCAATGCCTCATATAACTGTAGGCTTTTGTGCCTGCAGGATAACCCTTGATCTCCTCATCGAGAACTTGATCTGAAGCTCCAGCGTCTTTAATTAGATCATCGACTATTTGAGCATTGAGCACGCTCAGAAGATTCAAGGGCTTATCTTTGCTATCCACAACTTTGTCTGGCTTAGCAGTTCTGACCTGATGAAAGAAGAGATAGGACGCCCATTTGTTGGTATGAGCCAAATCAGAGGGCTCATTATAGAAGGTGGTGCAGGCAAGATAGTGGCACATTAGCTCCTGGTACACTGCCACCACCCGAGGGTTTGCATCCTTCAGCTCCTTGTTGGTGGGAACATACTCTTCATAAGGAGTATCCCCCATTGGCAGTTTTGAAATCTCTGCCATCTCATGAAGGGCCAATCCCAACTCCCCTAACGGAGTGGCGAAAGTCCCAGTGAGCGAGATATACCGCTCCATCAAAGCTAAAAATAGGTTGGGGTTGAGAGGCAGTCCAACACTGGTAGCCTCCACAGCCGTGAACAGACCAATTCTCTCCAGCTCCGTCTGAAATTGCTTCAGGGCCCAGGCAATTAAACGAGCCCATCGAAGATTTCCAGGGCTAAGCCATCCGTTGGTCCGAGGATTGACCTTAGGATATACTCCTCCACGCTCCATAAAGTCATTACAAAAAGTCAATAATTGAAACGGCTGGAGCAGTGCAGTGTCTTCACTCGGGATACTACCCGAAAATAAACCTCTGAAAGGCATAACAGGACCTGAAGGACGGCTTACAAACAATCCTTGGTCTGATCCCTTCTGGTAAAATATCTTTCCCGGCTGGCCGTGAAGATCAGGAGTCAGGGTCCACCCCATCTTCCTGGGATGTGTGGCATGAAAGAATGTCGAGATAGGGTAATCTCTAAACATTCTTGGCAGGTACATGACCATGCCATCAGCAGTACAAATCCAGTTTTCCTTCTTTGGCTTCGTCTGGGATCGTTTATCAATCATATCCCCGAACAAGAAAGCTGGTTTTATATACTTGTCCCCGTCTATATACGTCAGGGGTTCCCCGCTGATCATGTTCAACAGCATGCGTTCTCCCTGGGACGAGATCAGGATTCTCCTTTCTTCAGGATAATTGTCTCCAGATATGGGGAATGTCACATGCGACAAATCCTCTAAATAATTCGAATTCAGCATCCCGGCAGCAGAACCTATTACATCAGCCAACAGAGGGATCTGCAAGTCCACTACAGAATGCAAGAAGAAAAAAGTCAGTTTCTACACTAGACATCATATTCTTGCAGATTACGCCAAAGGTCAACAGTCAATGCTTTTTACGCCAAGACTGTATAAACTCAATCTTATGCTGGAACCTATTTTCGAGGCATAAAATTCAAGGTTGGCAGTATACACAAAAAATCTAACAGTCTGTGTTTTTACGCCAGACTGCCAAGATTTGAGTAATTACGTCAGAATTTTCATCCAGAGCGTAGCACTCAAAGTTTGTAGTATACGCCAAATTTTGACAGTCAAAGCTTTTACGCCAGACTGCAAAAATATGGAGTTTTTACGCTGACACATTAGGAATATGGGCATAAATGATAAAATATCCATGTGCATCATCTTCCTCGAAGAGTCTCTCAGCACAGAAGATGACCTAGCGCGTTCACGTACAACGTGTGCGAAGGGTTTTTCTTCATTTTTTTGTCCAAAAAGCTTTACCTATGACGCCCGGAGCACAGATCGACGGCGGAGCGTCGCGGTCCGATCGAGGCTCATTCAGTCTGATAGATGTTGCTTGTGCTGGGGCAGCAGAGCGAGAAGAAGAGGTAGCCTTCTTTCTCTTAGAGGTGGAAGATTGCTTGGGAGCCATGGCGATTCTGAGTTTTCAAGAAAGAAACGAAGAAGAAAGGTTCTTGAAAAGCTAGGGTTTTGAGAAGACAGATAAAAGTTTTCTCTCTTAAGACCTTGGGCTATTTATAGAGTTTGGGTAACTCTTCGAATTCCCAACCAAATCTGATATTTAATATTCGGTTATGATTTGGGGACACGTCAGCCTATCATTTGAAAGGAGAAGACGGACAGTCATTGGATCCAAAATTTACGCACAGAGCAGATCTATGATTTTACGCTCAGGAGCTTTCACGCTCAGAAGCTATAAGTCTATAGTTTTACGCCTGGATGCTTTTATGCCCGATAGCTTTTATGCTCGAGAGGCTACAAACCTACGACTTTACGCTCAGGAGTTCTACGCTCGAGAAGCTACAAGTCTACGATTTTACGCTCAGGAACTATAAGTCTATGGTTTTACGCCCGGATGCTTTTATGCTCGGTAGCTTTTACGCTCGAGAGGCTACAAACCTACGACTTTACGTTCAGAGGCTACGAATCTATGATTTCACGCTCGGGAGCTTTTACGCTCGAGAGGCTACAAGTCTATAATTTTTTATGCTCAGAAGCTATGAATCTACGGTTTCACGCCCGGATGCTTTTATGCTCAGCAGCTTTTACGCTCGGGAGGCTACAAACCTACGGTTCTACGCTCAAAAAATACAGATGCTACGGATCTATGACTTTTCGCATATCTTAAAATACGCAGACCAGAGTACGCGTATATCTGAACAACTTTCAAGATGGCCAGTTACAAGGATTTACGCAGAATGCTCCTTCTTGGCTATAAAATATTCCAAGTGCCCAGAATACACAAGAGTTCAACATTGAAAATGACTCTTATTCTTGGGTTGATTGGAAGTTCATCCGAAGACCGGTCAGAATATTCTACAAAAGTTTAAGTATGGCCTGTTTGACGGCCATTTCTCGCCCTATTTTTCAAGGGATTTTCGGGAAATCATTCTTGAAGATGACGGTCTGAACAGCAAGTTCTTCGTATTGGAGAAGTAACAGTTCATAATTCTATACGACTCTTCGTTCAGAACAGCATGATAGTTTGGATATTCAACTTAAATGCTAAGGAGCTTTCTACGTGTCTTCAGTTACGCGTAAAAGATGGAACGAGGTCAGCATAAAGTTATTCAAGACGTGTTTGAAGCTGCACATATTCAGACTTCCTCACAGCAAATATGGCGAATAATCATCAGATGCGTAAAAGAAGACAATCTTATTTACATATGATGGAAATCCAGTCTACAAAGGGTTTTTCATCTTCATGATTACATATGATGGAAATCCTTGTTCTACCAAGGGTTTCTCATTTTCATTTAAAGATCTCACCAAGAATCTGCTACGCCAGGTCATCATATTGGTGGAGATCTTTCTCCGTCTTCTTCAGTAGTTAATCGGCTTCCGCGGCCGATTAACAAGAAAATGATTAATGGCGGGAGGATACAAAATTGGACATGTATCAATTTCGCGAGCCCATCCTCCATACGCCATGACAGATTGAGTTGGGATTCTGACCCAACTCAATATTGGAAGACAGGGCCAGTTTGTCCGCCCTAGTCCACCGTCCTGATGGAAGAAAATACAGCTTGCAAGCTGTGTGGCCAAATGAGACCCTTTCTCTCTCTTGGACGAATCGCCATATAAAATTGCTGATCATCCCGAGCAAAGGAAGCTATGATACCCTTCCATGATCCATCGTTGCAGAGGATATTTGCTCGAAGATGCCTCTTTTTACGGCTCCTTATGAATGGGAAGAATATGATCTTCTTCTTCTTCCTCAAGTCAGCATGACGAATCTCGGCAACCATTTCTGTGTGGTGAAGGAAGTGTAGAAAAAATAGGTTAAACTTAGTCGCCTTTTTATAGGCAGAGGAGATCACACCAAATCCCAACAGATTCCTGAATATTTGTCGAGAAATCAGCCTCGTAGAACGAGTCAAACTTGACCGTTTCATGCTTCATTCAAAGCGTTTCAAATTACGAGAAATTTGAAAGCTTTGAAGGGGGTCTTGTAGAAGCATAAAAAATACGCTGGAGAAATTATACACAAAATGCATCAAGCACGCGTAAAACAGTATTTCAGTATTGTGCAGCGTAAAGCATGACTTCAGAGCCATCGGCGTACAGCAAAGCTTCAACGCTGTTCAGCGTAAAAAGGGGTTGCTACATCGCCATTTTTTTGGCGTAAAACCTATCTGCTTTTGATGCAGCAGGAAGTTATACGAGGAACGCTTTGTATCCCTCAAAAAAGTCGTACAAGGAACACTTCAAATTCCTCGAATGAACCTGTCAGACAGTACAATGAACCTGACTCCTGACGAAAAGTACTGCACGACTATCCAGATGACGGCTGTAATGATGATTCGGCACAGAGACCCAGACCGTCGTTTAGTGATATTTTCTTGATACAAATTGCTTTTACGCATTCAAGGGAATACGCTGCCTGGTTTCATACAGGCAGATGTGAGCTTTTACGCTCAGCAGAAGACAAAATGAACTGCCACGTCAAAAGCTGCTCTTCGTACAGAGCTCGAGGCATGTCTCTGCAATTAATGCGCGTGATGGGGGCCGATCTCTGCATTTAATGCACGAAATTTGGTTCTATTTTCAAAAGACTGGGTGAGCCATAATTACGGCTAAATACGTTCACATTATCACCTTTGCATGATACGCCAACCAGGCTATTTTCAGCTATAGGAGTACGCCGTATGCTATCTCCTTGAAATATGCCAACTCAGGCTATATTTGCAAAGGGCATATAAACAGACTATCTGGTCCAGAATACGCTCAAGACTCCAGTCAACATCAGGCTTCTATGCCTATCTTGGCTTCTATGCCAAAATGACAGCTACATGGCTTCTACGTCTACTTGGCTTCTACGCCAGCTTGTCAGCTATGGGGCTTCTATGTCTACTGGGCTTCTACGCCTATTTGGCTTCTACGCCAACTTGACAACTACTAGGCTTCTACACCTATTCGGCTTCTACAGCATCAGAACAACTATTGGGCTTCTACGCCTACTTGGCTTTTACGCCATCAGAACAGCTATATGGCTTTTACGCCAACAAGACAGTTATTTGGCTTCTACGCCAATCATCTCTACGCGAGGGACAGTTACCCACGTGGCTTGCATGCCGTGATCTTCGTAGCAGTTATACGCATTACCTCTTAATGGGACACGCGTCACACGCTCATTCTAAAGATCATTTATACGTAGGTGGCAGTTATGATAACCGCCGCGTAAAAGGTGCGGTTCTCTCCGCTGTTCAGCTCTACGCCTATAAATTAAGACCTTCGGCCACGGAGGTCAAAGGTCGAAAGGTTGGAGATTCTGTGGAGCAAGGGTCGAAGATTTTGTCAAGAAAAGGTCAGAAAATTGACAAAAGTCAGAAAATTGAGAGAGAAGATCCTAGAACATAGACAGAGAGTAGTGATTGACGACTTTGATATCGAGCATTCAATCCCTCATGCAGCCTTTGAAGCTTCTTCTTCTTCTTCTACAGCTCCTCTTCATCATCGTGTGGTCCAAGGGATAAAGTGATCGACTGCAGATCAGACTCCTATAGCAATATTTACCCAGATTTAAATTTTGTACTTGATATCCTCGTATAGGATTAATTGTACTACTTATTTGTAAACCTAAGAAAGGGTTTCGTATAAACCTATTTTTATTTCTTTCGTTTATTATCAAACAATTATAATTGATTCAAGCCTACTCTTCTTTTATTTGACTCAATTTATTCTTATTATGATATTGTTGGAGCGGGATGCACAAATGAGCTAATTTACTTAGAATGAAGACTTGGAAGAAGGGTGCTAATTGAAATAAAGTCACTCACAAGTTAGTGAACTAGGAGAGAAAAGGGAGAACTTCAAGACTCCGCACGTGCGTCGTCTACCCGATCACCTGCACGCACCAACAGACGATCAATATCTCCTGCTTCGGTCTCCGGGGTTCGATATGAAATGCGAAATTCTAAGAACGAAGGCAATGAAACCCATCAAAATCGTTCAAGAAAATGCAAGTCATAAAATCAACAAGAAAGCAACCAAGCGGCAACGAAAACAGGCAAGAAAACCAGCGCAACGGAAAGGCCCCTCTCGACTCTGCCGCCGAGTCCTTCCTCAAGGCACAATCCATTGAATATGGGATCTGATTCCGAAGAAACCAATCCATAACGAGAAAAGGATCTTGATTCAATTTGTCCCGATCGAACGGTCTCAAGTA
The DNA here is from genome assembly GCA_036927795.1 of Iris macrosiphon. Taxonomy (NCBI): domain Eukaryota; kingdom Viridiplantae; phylum Streptophyta; class Magnoliopsida; order Asparagales; family Iridaceae; genus Iris; species Iris macrosiphon. The sequence goes on from JAYESA010000010.1 coordinate 28,905,897, forward strand.
TTTCTTGGTCGCGCTCTCCAAATAGGGGGAACGGGGCATCACATAGGTCATAAAGCTACAACTTAGGATACTAGGATACCGTATCTCCGGATACGTAAATCAATAGGTAAAATATTACATATCAATATCAAACAAGTATTAATTACATAAAATCCTAATTACAAATATTTAAAATAGATGCCTTGGTTTTGAACCAACTTGGTATCACAACACTAAACCATAAACTTGCTACCCACACCCAATACCTTGGGCATCCCCAATTACCTTGGTACTTACCTTGGTAACTCAAGGTAATACCCAATACCTTGCTTATACTAACTACCCGTAATTAAAATATATGCTACACTAATTATTATACATATAGCATACTAAAATACAAATAGCAATTAGGAACATATTTACATATATATTAATTACCATATATATATAAATATATCTATATATATATATATAAATATCTAATATTAAGAAAATTGTCAAACTGTCACTAAAAGCCCCTGTCTACCGTCGCAGAAGCTACTGATACTGTCGATACTCTGTTATTTTTAGCGACAAACTTTTGTTGCCGTCGCTAACTGCTGTCGATGCTGCTGTATGCTATTGTTGCTGTCGCTATTGCCTCCACTGCTGCTGATGTGCTGTTTGCTGCTGTCGCTGTTGCCATAATCTGTCGCTGTAGCTCTGTTCTCCCCTTCTATATATATATATATAATATATATATTACACAGAATACTAAACATATATATATATATATATAATTATAAATAAATAACTATACATACACACATTCCTCACATACATATATATGTACTTAATACCTACATAGTAATATACACATACATAGTAACATATTTATAACAACACCCATACATATACGTATATATAAATACATACACAATATAATTACATATAACATAAAAGTGTATATATATATATATATATATATATATATATATATATATATATATATATATATATATATATATATATATATACTACCATCTATAAATATATCTACATGTAGAAAAATAGCTACATAACAAATATACACATATAGCATATACATAGGTACATAGATCTAAGACACAATATTACATATATATATATATATATATATATATATATATATATATATATATATATATATATATATATATATATATATATATATATATATATTTGCCACCATATACATATATATACATAACAACCACATATACATACAATAATTAGTACATCTTGCATATGTAGAATAATAGCTACATAAATATACAACATATATAATAGATACGTAGATCTATGATATTTAATACATAAATATATATAACAATAATATATATATATATATAATTACACAATACCAAGACCAAGAACACAAGAGAAATAGATCTACAATCAAAATGCACAAACACATGGAACGTATCACTCCGTATCCCACTAGATCTAGGATACGCTTGTGACACGAGTTCATCACACATCCAAACGTACCCCGAAGGATATGAACAAGTCTAATATTATTTATGAACAATATGAAGAGTCAAATACAAATCTATGTGTCCGTATCAAAATGTGACATGCTCAAAGTCCCGTGTCGGAAGAAAAACTCTCAAAACAACACGTATCACCAAATTGTTAGGATACGACCTACACGTACCCAATTGTAGACATGACACTAGCCCCAAACATACAAGAACATGCCAAAATGAACTATAGGACCAATTGACACACACAACAAATGTCAATCTCGGAATTCCTCCAAAATTGACACAAAAAGTACCATAACTTTCTCAATAGGCCTCCTATGAACACAAAACCAAATCCTATGGGTAGCCTATGCATATGTGTTGATTTTTCATGGTTAAATCCCATATTTAGAATATAAATTAAGATAAAAATTGAATTATACCTATTGGGAGATGAATTCCCAATAAAATTTCCAAAATTGGTAAAATTGGCCTTCAACTTGTAGATCCTTGCTCCTCTTTGTAGATCCATGTTTTCTCCTTCTAGATCCTTGCTTTACTAGTCTCTAATGGTGATTTAGGAAGAAATTGGATAAAAATTTGGTAGGAATTTGATGGAATTTGGTTGAGAGAAATTCTAGATCTAGATTTGGAATAAAAAATGAAGAGAGAGAAAGTTTTTATCCTCTTTATATAGGCCTCACTTGCCCCTCCCTCAAGCTACTATGTAAAGTCTAAAATACCCCTTGGTACCTCTCATGAAAAAATTAATTAAGGAACTAAGCTTCTAGTCTAATGGATTTAACTTAATTAATCATCCTCTTAATGATTGGGCTTCTAATTATTGGGCTTAATTCTAACTAGAATTAAATGTTGGTCCATGAGTCTCAACTAAACTAGTTAGGTCCACTAACACAAGTCCAAAAATAAATCTAACATGCTAACAATAAATAAATAATACAATAAATAAATATTTAACATGCACAGTACTTAATTAATTACTAAAAGACTAAAATACCCTTTCCTAGAAAATGTGGTAGTAACACATGTACACGAATACACTAGAGATTTGATCATATAATCAACTCCTACTCCCCCATCCCCAACTAATACCAATAGATCCAATCACGACACATTACGAACACAAATATGGGCACACTAAATATGAATAATGTATGTACACGAATATAAGCATACTAAACACGAGCAGTGTGTGAACACGAAATATAAATAATTAATACCCAATATATACGATAAAATATATGTGTAGGAGTACCCACTGAACATGGTAGGGAAAATATCTCCTGATAGAATTTATGTAGTACCAGTCCATGAAACCACTGTGTCAGAATCAAGTATACAGTTATAAAACATGAGATATATACATTATTATGAAATAAAAACTAACAAAGAAATATACTCGTCTGAGGTCCTGAGCAAGATATGTCTCTCGATGCCCAAGCTGGTGTCACACAGACCTATATATGGTATATTGCATCAATACAAGGTTTTAGAATAAAAATAAGTTAAACTAGTTCAATTATAGGTCATAAAGCCATTTCTAAGTCAAAACAGTCAAACTAGGTCAACTCTAGTTAAACTTGGTAAATTGGCTATGTCTAGGTTGCATGAGTCTAACTCTAGGATATTAGGTCCATGCACTATGTAACTAGGCCACACTAGCTAAACTAAGATACTAGGATACAACCAAAATACTGTATCATAGGATACGCAAGTTTTTTTTAGATATAAAAAAATACTAATTTATATACATACAAGATAATACATATATTAATCTTAGCTAACTAATGCAAAGAGGATACCTTGGCTTTGAACAAATGCGTATCTCACTACCTACACACCCATCTTGATACTCGAACCCAATACCTCAAGTATCGACCAATACCTTGACATTACCTTGCTATCATAAGGTAAATCAAATCCTGAGATAGCTCACTACCAATACAGTAGCTATATAGTAACATTAACTAAACTACTAAATACTACTAACTACATAACATACAATACACATCAATATTTATATACATAAATACATACCTACATATTAATCTACTAATCTAATAAGTATGTATATAACTAACTATTAGCTAACAATACATATATACAACTACTATACTATGCACTTAACTACTACACTATCATGAACTACTAACTAAACCACTAATAAAATACTAGCTAAACCCCCCTAACTAACTGACCTCTGATCTTGCTATTCCTGTAGGCCCTGCTGAATACAATGCTGATGTGATATTGTAGCTACTGCACCCTCTGCTGATTGTACTACTGTAGTGCAGTTATTGCTGATCCTACTCTGCTGTAGCTGAACAATGCTGCTCAGCATACTGCTACTTACTGCAGTTGCCATTCTGCAGTTGCTCCCTGTGCTTGTTGTGCTAGCAGCCATTATTGTATTGCAATGCACTATGAATGGCTGCACTGTTTGCTAACTAATGCATCTCCTCTCTGTTCAACTATTATGGCTGTACACTGCTGTTATTCTGCTCTTCAGTTGCCTGACCCTCTCACTACTTACTTAACACACACTCACACACACAAACACCTATGCACTCACACACACCTACACATATATACATATAGATATCAACATATATATATATAAATATACACATACACATATAGATATCTATATACATATATAAACACATATATACATATCACTACATCTATACACCTAGCTACATATACATATGTATATAATATACTAAAGATATATATACATATAGCTATACACATATACTCATAGCCATATATACATATCTATACAATATAATATAGATACATACACATATATATAACCAAACAATTATAATAATATATTATTCTAATAGATATATACAAGCCAAATGATTTAAGATACAATGAACAAACACGTGGAGTGCACCACACCCGTATCACACTCATTCTATGATACGCTTGCAATACGGCTCCACCACACAACTAAACATATCCCGAAGGACACGAGTAAGTCTAAAATAATAATTATGAATAATACGAAGAATTAAATACTCAACTACGTATCCGTGTCAAAATATGACATGCACAAACCCCCGTGTCGGAGAAAAACTCCAAAATTAACCCGTACCTCCAAATTATCGGGATACGGCCTACACATATCTAATTATGGACACGACACTAGTCACATACAAGAAAACACATATCAATTTAGTCTAATTGACCAATTGACAAACACAAGATGTGCTAATCCCGAAATTCTCCTAAAATTGACACAAAATACCACATAACTTTCTCCATAGGCCTCCTATGAACCTAATTCCAATTTCCATGGGTAGTCTTAGTATATGGGATGGTTCCTTATGGTTAAATTACATATTTAGAATCTAATTAAAGAGAAAAAACTGAATTGTGCCTATTGAGAGATGGATTCCCAATAAATTTCCTAATTTGAGTTAAAGTATCCTCCAACTTGTAGATCATTACTCATCCTTGTAGATCCTTACTTCCTCCTTGTAGATCCTTACTCTACTTGCCTCCATGATAAATAGAAAAAGAATTGGGAAGAAATTTGAGTATAAATTAGTGTGAAAATAAAGAAATTTGAAGAGGGAAAAAAATCTAGATCTAGATTAGAATGACAAAATGATAAGAAAGAGATTCTCTCTCCTCCCTATAGGTGGCCGGCCCCTACCCCTCCTCCAAGCTACTATGAGTTGTCCAAAACACCCCTTGGGGCCTCTTATGAAGAAATTTATTAAGGAGGAATGGTTATAGTCTAATTGGTTTCACTAATTAATTAATCCTCCTAATGAATGGGCTTACTATTGGGCTCAATTATAACTAGAATTAAATGTTGGTCCATGGATCTAAACTAAACTAGTTAGGTCCACTACACAAGTCCAAAATAAATCTAACATCTATAATAAATAAATAATACAACAAATAATATTTACACATGCACAATATTTTATATAATAATTCTTAAAATAAAAATACTCATGCCAAATTATCAAACTACCCTTAGTTAAAAAAGTGAGGGTGACAATCCTATCCACCTTAGAAAAATTTTGTCCTAAAAATTAAGGAAGAAACTAACTACCAAAAGCAATCAATACAAGCAAGAAAGAATTATACCTTATGGCTCAAACAGATATGGATATCGCTCGTGCATCTCGGCCTCTCGCTCCCAGGTACTCTCTCCTGGCGAGTGATGCCTCCACGCTACGCGTACCAAAAGAATTGTCTGGTTCCTCAGCACCTTCTCTCTCCGATCCAGAATCTCAACTAGCTACTCTAGATAGCTAAGATTAGGGCCCATCTCGATCTTCGAGTGATCTAACACATGACTAGGATCTTCCATGTACCATCTCAGCTACGACACATAGAATACATTATGCACTTCCTCCAATGAAGGTAGTAAATCTAGTCTATAGGCAGTTGCACTAACCCTCTCAAGAATACTAAAAGGTCCAATGAATCGTGGACTAAGATTTCTGCCTCTACCAAAATGAATTATACAACGTGTCAGAGAAATCCTCAAGAAAACTAGATCGCCAACCTAGCATGAAATACAGCCTTAGCACTCTAACAAAAATAAACAATCACAAGCAATACAAAATAAAATCTATACCTCAAACTCCAATGGTCTCTGGTGGCTATCGGTCCAATGCCGCTGTCTGTCCTGCGTCACTGAAAGTATATCCCTAATGAGCTTTACCTTCTCAACTGCATCCAGGACCATCTCTGGTCCCAATAAAGCTCTCTCACCAATATCATCCCATGATAATGGAGTGCGGAATCTCCGTCCATACAATGCCTCAAATGGTGACATCTCGATACTGGCTTAGTAGTTGTTATTGTAAGAAAACTCTACCAAGTGAAGATGATCCTCCCAAGAACCTCCAAAATCCAAAACGTAGGTGCGTAGCATATCCTTGAGAGTCTGAATAGTCCTCTCTGACTTTTTATTTGTCTGAGGGTGATATGCGGTACAGAATTTGAGCTGAGAGCCCAAGCTAGCCTGCAAACTCCTCCAGAAGTGGGACATGAAGTGACTATCCTGATCCGAGACTATGTTCACAGGAATACCATACAATCTGACTATCTGACGCACATACATCTCCGCGAGCTTCTCCGTAGATGTACCCACTTTGAATGGCAGAAAGTGGACTGATTTGGTCAACCTGTCTATGATGACCCAAATCGCATCTTTACCTCCTGGAGAACGCGAAAGTCCTGAAACAAAATCTATTGTCACATGCTCTTATTTCCACTCTGGAATGGGTAAAGGCTGAAGCAATCCACCTGGCCTCTGTCTCTCTGCCTTTACCTGCTGGCAAAATAAATATCTGGATACAAAATTAGCTACATCCCACTTCATGCCATACAACCAAACATACTCTCTCATGTCCCTATACATCTTGTTGGCACCTAGATGCGTAGATTACTGAGATCGATGCACCTCCTGAAGAATCTTCTAGCACAATGCTTCACTCGGCACACATAATCTGGTACCGTGTCGCAATGATCCATCATCTGCGATACTGGCCAACCCTATATGGACCTGTGCTCTGATGCTCATCAGAGACTCATATTCGAACTATGCGGCTATGATCCGGTCCATCAACTCTGACTGTACCTGAAGTCCCCACATCTGTGCTGCAACTCCAGGAATTAATACCTCAATGCCCAAACTATCAAGATCGGCTAACAAATGTCTGTCCCTCGTCAAATACATAGCCATTGGATACCTGCTCAAGGCATCCGCGACTACGTTGGACTTCCCTGGATGGTACTACAAAGAAATATTGAAGTCCTTCATCAACTCCAACCATCGTCGCTGCCTCATGTTGAGCTCTTTTGTGTAAACATATACTTCAAGCTCTGGTGATCTGTAAAGATCTTTATCCTCTCTCCATACAAGTAGTGCTTCCATAATTTAAGAGTAAAAATAACTGATGCCAACTCCTAATTCTTATCATGCGGGTATAATTGCCTGGAAACATAGGCAATCACCTTCATGTTCTGCTACAACACACGACCCAAACCCTTACCTGATGCATCACTATATATAGAAAATTCTTCTGCCCCTGATGGCAATATCAATATTGGAGCTGTAGTCAGCCTCTTCTTCAGCTCCTCAAAAGCAGACTGACAAACCTCAGTCCAGACAAACTCTGCATCCTTCCTGGTTAGTCTAGTCATTGGCTCCGCAATCCTAGAAAAATCCTGAACAAATCTCCGATAATAGCCTGCCAATCCAAAAAAACTCCTGATCTCCGCCACTGAACTTGGGGTAGACCATAACTCAACTACTAAAATCTTCTTCGGGTCTACTGAGATCCTGTCTCCCGTAATCACATGCCCAAGGAATTTAACCTTATCAAGGAAGAACTTACACTTCGAAAGCTTGCCATATAGTTTCTCCTCCCTAAGGGTCTCCAGAACTATCCTCAGGTGCTTCTCATGCACCTCCGGGATCTTCCAATATATCAGTATATCATTAATGAATACTACCACAAACTAATCCAAGTACTGATGAAATACCTTATTCATCAGGTTAATAAATACTGCCAGGGCATTGGTTAACCCAAACGGCATCACCAAGAACTCAAACTGCCCATACCGAGTCCTGAAAACTATCTCAAACTGTCCATACCGAGTCCTGAAAGCTGTCTTCAAAATGTCTTCCTTTTTCACTTTTACCTGGTGGTACCCCGACCTCAAGTCTATCTTTGAGAATACCTTCGCTCCCTCAACTGATCAAATAAATTATCAATTTGCGGCAACAGGTATTTATTCTTGATAGTAAGGTTGTTGAGTACTATGTAGTCGATACACATGCGTACTGACCCATCCTTCTTTGGTACAAAAAGTACCAGAGTACCCCATGGTGATGAACTGGAGTGGATGAAGCCCTTGTCCTGTAACTCATCCACCTACTTTTTTAACTCCGCCAGTTCGCTGTTGTTTACTCAATAGATGTGTTATGATATTGGCTCTGCGTCTGGCACCAAATATATAAAGAACTCTATATCTCTGTCTGATGGCAACCCTGGCAACTCCTCCGAAAAGACGTCCATATAATTTGTAATCAATGGATGTGGTGGCTCCTGCTCTTCTACCAAGCTCCACAGAAGTCGCCTTCGCTCTTCTCTGCTGCTCCTTTGACGAACTCAAACTCTGGCTCTCCTGGTGTCTGGAACAAAACTCTGTCTCCTCGACAATCGATACTAGCATGATGCCTACTTAACCAATCCATCCTGAGTACTATATCGTAGCTAGGAAGTGGCATTACGAGTAGACATACTCCCAACTCTCGGCCTCCCAAAAAAACTCTTCGGTCCTTGCAAACATCACTGACTAGGATAATGCTACCCCCGTTCGTGATCTTGCAAGTCCCGCCAACGGTTCAGACTCAAGATGATGTCTCAGAGCAAAAGATACAGATACAAAACTATAAGAAGCACTGGAATCAAATAAAGCATGAGATAAAAAAGAATCAATATAAACTGAATATGAGATAACATCATCGACTGGCTCCTCCTCCTCGACGGTCAAGGCGAAAGCTCGCCCTGTTGTTGGACACCTGTCATATCCCAGTACCAAAATACGTAGGACTAGGAACACGTAAGCATGCCAGCCGTATATATATGGCAACCCCAATATATGGATACCATAATACACGCATACGCTATAATATGAATATTAACTCACATGTGGTATCTATATTGTCACAAGTCACAGAAATACTAATCTCATCCACACAATAAGTCACAGAAAAGAAATAACTAAACTAGAATAATGAGTCTGAATAATCCAAAAATGATAGTCGGGTGGAGACAAATCCACTACCAATGACTATACCAAAACTAAAATGAGAGAGGAGGATAAAATCTCTAATATAAAATAAGACGATGACATAAGAGTGTCAGCTAAAAGATCTATCACTAGAGATAATCAAAGGTTCTCAGAAGGTACGACCTCCTCGGCAGAAAATAATGCGTCAGATCCCGGCCCGTACTCCTGCGGATATTCCCGGTCGTCTATACCTGGCAAGGGACCAGGTCCTCAGAAGGATGTAACAAGATAAATAGAAGCATGCCAATTGAATACAGTAAAATATACATAATAGATAAAAAATATATAAGTACGATGTACTAGACAATCTATATGAAATGCATAATAAGGACAACTTTTTGACGTATGGTCATGAGTAGGCTAGTCTATCTAATCTCACAACTCACACACACGTCAGGGACATCATCAGCCATTATACCGTGAGGGTAGCGACCATCGTGACACCATCGACCGATATACCGAGAGGATAGCGACCATCGGACACGACTACCATAGTGCATACTAGTTACTAAGGTTTACCGGAGTGGTTATAGCCCATACGCCTACTGATTGTCCTCCCCTCCCATGATACTATGTGTCAAGTGTGTGTCAACATATATATAGTATATAATTATGACTGAAAGAAAACACACATGCAATAAATATATAAAAATATAATAAGCATACAAAGTACTGTAAGCAATTTGGCAAGGTATATTTGCCTAGCAAAAAAGCTGCAAAGTGTAAGCGTCCAGACGTCAGGCACAATGGATCAGAAACTATGGTATCAGAATGAACGTCTTCGAATGCTAAAATAAACATCACCAACATTTTTAGAATAAGTGAGATAGCTAGAAAATACTACCCTTTCGTCCAATTTGGACAGGAGCAAAACGGTAATTTTGGGTCAAAGCGGGGTCCACATGTGGCCCATTTTGCATTGAAATACGTGTCAGAGGTAAAGGTCTCTAAATATAATAAATTATAGGTCAAACAAATTCTAAACGTCAATACGAACTCAACGGTACGTCCAAATTTGGATTCCGGTGAGCCGAACACAAATTTGCTCTAAAAGTCAACCGTAGGGTCCGCAAATAGGCGGCTTGGTCAACTGTCTCAGAATCGCGTAAAACTTGGGTCACAGGACCAGCGTGATACCACGAATCTAATAGCTCAAGTTTCGTAGCATTCTGACGAGCATACACTAAATGGTGAGATATTTTACAAAAGTCACGATACGGGAACTTTTTACGGATACGAGTTGATTCCGACACGCACACACGTCCAAATCAGTTTTTACGAAAGTCCACACATCAGAATATACCATACCCATCTTTCGGTGTAATTGGTATACGATGAGGCGGTCCCGTTTGGCGGAACGTACTCCGTATCACAATTTTTAATATTTTAAAAGTCAAGTTTTTGGTCGATTTGGAGGCCGAATAATTTTATACATAGAACAAATTAACAAAAACTAAAAGAACAGAAAAATTTTTGGTTATTAGGAGAAGAAAAACCCTTTAATTAGTTTTCAAAAATAATAAACAGGTTGATGGCAAATTGGGTGTGAACATGGAGTTTTGGATTCGAAATTCTGAACTATTTTGGTCAGTATTTCGGTCATTTTCGGTCGATTTTTGACCAATCTAGGGCACGAAAACTCGTCCCGCTTGAATAAAAATCCTAGAGGGTTACGTTGTAAACGTACACGAACAAACCGCACGCAAAAATAATCAAAATTGAGGAAGATACATCACCTTGAAGTATGGAGGTTGGGTTGCGCTGCTGTGCACGCTCGAAGGTCAGCTGGAGGTTGGGTGGGGTCGCCGGCGTTGGGGTAGGGTTAGGGTTTGTATATGGGTTTAGGGTTAGAGTTTAGTAGGTGTATATATATATATATATTGTGAAGGGGGAGGGAGCCGCTGGGACGTGGCTGTGATGGGGGGTTGTGGGAATTGGGTAGTAGTTTTGCTGGGGGGGTAGTGGTTTAGGAATAGGTTGTTAGTAGGAATTAAGATTAGTGAGTTAGATTATGATTTGTTTATGTTAATGTTATCTTTTTCTTTTTCTTTTTCTTTTTTTTCTTTTGTTTTCTTTTCCTTTTTATTTCTTTTCTTTTCTTTTATTATTATTATTATTATTATTATTATTATTATTATTATTATTACTACTAATATTATTATTGTTGCTATTATTATCATTATAATTATAATAATAATTATTATTATTATTATTATTATTATTATTATTATTATTATTATTATTATTATTATTACTAACCATATATTCAAATATATAGAAATGAGAAAAAATCTAAAAATAATATTTGCACACCAAATAAATTCTAGAATATTACTTTGTAAAGTTCTAACAAAATACCTCACTCAAAATATTTTATGTAATATTTTGTAATTAATAATTAGACATTTATTTAGTTATAATAAATAAATTAATTATATTATCTAATTAACTAAGTAATTAAATAAAATGGATATCCATAAAATAGTTTAATAGTAAATAATATGCACATATATAAAAAAAATGCCTAACTTGACATGAAAAATTATGGGATGCTACTTATAGAATAGTTGGAATAAAAAAATAACCACAATTAAATTATATATATAATATATAATATTTAACAATTAATCTTCGATCGTTACACTAATGTCATACTAGTACCAAGGGATCAAATTTATGTGCCACAAAAAGATCCTACAGATAGTGTCTCTTGTGTAGGCTACTTCCTATGAAGGGAGATATAGAATCTGGAGCCATCCTATATTATTAATGTCCAAACTACGGTGAAGTATCCTAATAAAATTATTGGATTTTAATTATTTTGAAAAATAATCTAAATAAATACAAGAAATACAAAATACACACAAAATACCTATTTTTGGGTGAGAGGGTTTACAATATATCCAAGTTAAAAGAATTTTGTCCTCGAAATTAATACTAACCCATATTCGTAATAAATCACAATAACTATTAACACTTCGTTTCTAGCTTGCAATGCTTCCTAAAAGGTTATGGTCAGCCACCCTAACACTTTTCTTCCTTGTTGTCCATACACTATTCTTTTATCCTCTAACTCATCTACACTATCCAACTTAAAAGAATTTTACTAGTAGTCAAAGTCTTTTGTGGCTATTGTCTAGGTTGTAAGACGAATTTATTTATTGGGTCAAATTTTTTTGGGATACTTGTCTGGAATCTCATAACTATGATTTTTTTTATAACCGTCAAGTATAGTAGTCTAATACTACCACGCTACCTGGCCAGTATATCTGCAAATAATTTGACTACTCTACTATAATGGTCTAGCTGCAGTTGTCGCTACATCGCCAACGATTTATCATAGTCATCAGTTTGTAACAAGTTCCTTCAACTCTTTCCTAAGCTTAGTCTAAGTTTTAGGGCAACAATTAAGGTCTTGACTAACCTTATAAAACTATTAGAAGTATAAACTACTTCAATAATCCAACTAATACATGTTAGACTAAAGGATGCTACTCATGGTTTAAAAATAGTAAGAGAATACAGATATTTGTTATAGTGCATATACAAAAGGGTTATTATTATGAACTCATCTTTTTAGTTATTAATTATTACTAACCCATTTATGTTTTAAGTAACAAAATAAAGGGTGGGGTTGAAGTAAATCAAATAATTCATGATAGCACAAAAAGATGTAACTATGATAGGGAGAATTAAGCATGGGACAAGGGATGGATATGGAAGAGAAGATGAGCAACCCAAGAGTACAAGATGATGATAGGAGAGAATACTACTACTGCTACTCGTGTCATCTATTAGCATCGTGGGTATGCCACCTAGTTAAAACACCAAATATATCATATTGTGATATGCCCTTAATTACAAAAGATAGTCACAAAGTAATATGATTAGCCTATGGGGTATACTTAGTACTCTCCGTGTATCAAACTTATACCAAG
>JAYESA010000010.1:28924154-28926654 GCA_036927795.1 Iris macrosiphon
CGTTTGACCTAGAACGACCCTAGAAGCCTATTTTTAGTTATTTTATATCTGTTTAACTCTTTAGAACCCTGTTTAACCTTGCTTTTTGTAATAGGTCCTTGCGACACCGGTTCGGATCGCCAGTTGCTCAAGACGTCAGGCGAGTACATTCTCTGATAGTTTTTATTTTTTGATGATTATTATGATTCAGCTTCTAGTATAGTATTCTCTGATTTTTCTGGCACGACATGGACTGGTATTTCTGGATTCATTTACTTGCGACACGTATATTTCATGTTTCTGGCATCTATTCTGGAATCACCTACTGGCATCACTACAGACATCACTCATGTTTCTGGCTGGACTCATACTTGATTTACGTGTCGGGTCTTGGATTCACTTGTACTAGTCGGGGCAGAGAAATACTCGAGTAGACATGTAAATATTTCCAACTGGAATCACTGGAATCACCCCCTCTGGTCTAATCTGGAATGATAGCAGCCGCACACCCAGTGTGCGGTGAGCCATACTTACCCCTAGCCGTTTACATGTCGAAATAGGTATTTCAAAGACACGAGTTTATTCTTTCTAGTCTTGACTCTCTTGCATTTCTTTCTGGTCTCACTTATAGTTTTTGGACATGACTCATTACATGTACTCTTGCTGGACTCACTACACGTTCTTGTGCACATACTTGCTCTTAGTTTAGATTTCTTGTTGCAGTCATTACTATCTTACTTCTGATATTCATGCATCTTTACCTTTATGCACCAGTGATATGTATATATTTCTTGTTCATACTTTATTTCCTTCTCCTTGCTACTTGCTACAACTGCTTTATAATTTTTATTATTTAACTGGAACTGCTGTTAGAGGTGTACTTGCTCCAATCCTGACTGGATATATTTTTCAGAGGATCCGGAGGATTGGTGTCCGATATTTTATAGACCTTAGCCTGTCGATGGTGCAGACAGGGACCCCTAGTTCAGGAGTGATTTTCGGGTTGGTAGCCGGGATTACTAGGACCTCAGTTGTTGTATTTATTAGCTTTTGGTACGGGAATTATCCCCGATTTTGGATTGAGACTTTGTATTATATTTAATTCTGGATATTGTTGTATTATTATTATTGATGTTGTTATTATTTTAGTAGCAGTTGTTTAGCTTTGTAGTTGTTAGACTTTTGTATTATCTTATCGTGCTTAGATTCGTGATTGAGTACTTATGTTATCATTATGATATTGCTCCTCCGTTTGGAGTTGAGATCTTGACATGTATATATATTGATTGCATGAGATTGTTAGCTAGATAGTAGACCTAGACAGTATTCTACCGCCGATGCTGCGGCATAGGCTGGACGTACCCACGACTCATGCCCGATTTTTGGGTGCGGGTCGTGGCTCTTTTTTGGTGGTGGCCCATGCAGGTCTCGATTCGCAATTAGTGCGATATCGTGGTAGTACAACAATTTAGTTGTACTGCTGGGAGCCTGCTCTAGGATATAGGATCTAGGATGAGAGTGTACTCAATCACGACTAGGAACAATTCTAATCTAATTATTTTGAAATTATTTCTTTTAAAATATTATTGTCCTTCTTTGATGATATCGTATCTTGTGCCGTATTGACTTCTTTTGATCAGTGTTCAGGATGCCTCCGAAGACACGATCTCATCGTACCACCCCAGCAGTTGCCACCGAGAGGTCTGCTACCTCTCGTCCAGCTCGTATTCAGGCAGCTGCTACCGCTCCACTCACCACTCCTGCGGTTGAGGGAGCATATGTTTTTCTCGGGGATCCTCCTCTACCTATCGATCCGAGGACTACCCCAGTCGTTCCGGTGGTGCCTCCACTACCTCCTGCACCAGTAAATGCCGTGCAGTTGTTTGCGTTCTTCAGAGAGATGATGGACGTGCAGTACCATCAGGTGGATGTGATGAGGCTGGGCATTGAGAATGCCGACCAGGTGGCTATGATGGCAGTGGATAGAGTGGCACAGATTCAGCCACAGGCAGATCAGACTCAGCATCCGAGGCCGAGAAGCATTATTGACTTCCAGAGGATGCGGCCCAAGGAGTTTTGGGGTACAGAAGGGATCCTATACGCGGATGACTGGATAGAGCAGATTGAGGGCATCTTCAGACTGGCACAGATTCCAAGCAGTATGCAGATAGAGGCAGCGGGCAGTCAGATGTTCGACCTCGCTTTGACGTGGTATCGCACTGATACGAGGATCGTGGCACCAGGGCTTACTTGGAAGGCTTACTTGGAAGGCTTTCAAGAGGCTTTTTAAGGAGAAGTTTTTCCCAGATGTGGCGCTCAGTGCTTTGGAGAGCCAGTTTGAGACACTCGTCCAAGGGAGCATAATGGTGGACGAGTACGCAGCGGAGTTCTACCGTCTGGGCAGATTCGTGGATGGCTTGAGTGAGGCAGCAAATGCGAGAAAGTTTCACAAGGGCTTGGTCATGGCAGTCAAGTCTTTGACTAGGAGCGACCATGAGGCAACTTTTGAGCAGATAGTAGG
>JAYESA010000010.1:30351654-30364154 GCA_036927795.1 Iris macrosiphon
TTGAGTATTCGCAGGAGAGCAGATCCGGACATGTTACGTATAGCCCGAGGAGGTCTTCTCTTCGAGCCTCGTGATTGTCAGATGTTGTTCTTATATGGTGTGTATCTGGTTCATTTTTATATTCTATTTCGGCAGTGGATTTATTTCCATCCGACTGTCATTCTTTAGTTATTTACTGTTGAGTTTTAGTTACCTGATTATTGGTTATTCATGTCTATTTGACTCTGTGGATGAGATTTAGATATTACCCTGTGACTTGTGATTAGTCTTACCACTTGTGAATTTATTGTTCATATACAGCGTACGCACGTATATATGGTTTCCATATATTGGAGTTGCCATATATACGGGCGGCTGGCATAGTTACGTATCCTGGTCCAACGTATTTTGGGACTGGGGCGTGACAGTGTTTTTAGTCCGAGCCTGTCATATCAAGAGCAACCCGTAGAAATCCTTGATCATTGAGAAAAAGGTATTGAGGATTCAGTCTATTCTATTGGTCCGCGTGGCATGGAAGCATGGCGCGCCAGGAGAATCTACTTGGGAGCATGTGGACGACATGCGTAAACATTTTTCGAACCTTTTCGTAAACCAAGATATAAATTACTTTGTAAATTATATCTTATGCCGTCTTTGACTTCTACCGTGGCTTAGTTTTAATTTCGAGGACGAAATTTTTATAAGTTGGGTAGATTGTAAACTCCCTCGACCAGATTTCAGTATTTCTAGGATTATTTTAACAATTTAGGATTTATGGCAATATTTTAATTTATTTTGCCTACATATCCTGTTGACTTGTGCACCTGTCATTCACCGAATTATTTGGAGCTTTACACTAACTGTTATCCCCAAATAAAGTTCACATACCTGTCCTAGACATGTCAGACTATTTTCCTGGATTTTGTGCAACTCCCAGATGCTTTGTTTTGAGCCTCGAATGAGACGCACAAATATCGTTACAATCGTCCGTATTTATTTCCTATTTAATTTTCTGCTCTTTACCCATCTCTGTACCCCTAGGGATTTGAGGCCCAACATACACCTGTTTTGCCCAAACAAAAATACGTTAATTTTCTACACTGAGTATACTACATTTAGTGTATTGACACCGTAGAAAAATTATGACCCTACCTGCCTCTAAATAATTAGAGAACATCGTGCACAGTATTTATTAATTAATAAATACGATGGCCGTATCACCCAAGGAAACCAGGTCCAACCCCTGCCCAGACTCACCCCCATTCCCCCAGGGCCCTCACATAGCAATTTCCCTCAGTTCTGTGCATTTTAGCATTTTCAGAAATCGGGTATTTTTCCAGACAATTTCGTAAATTGTGCAATTTCCTAAAATAGGACTTTTACGCAATTTATGAAATTACAGGAACTTTCCTGCAAATTTCAGTGCGAGGTGGCACCCCCTCATTGGCCGGTGAACCTGCGCCGTCCATTGGGAGGCAGGACTCACCCGAAAAGATCCCGAAAATATTCCGAAAATATCCACAAAATATCCTGTAAAATATCTTAGATATTTTACTTAAAATATTAATTATTTCTTTTATAAAAGAAACTAAAAGAAAAAGAAAAAGAAAATAAAATCAGAATCCCTAAAACCCAACCCCGACCCTGCCACAGCCGACCCCCCCGGCCGGCGGCGAGCCCCCCCCTCGCCGGCGTCACTCCGCGACCGCCGCCCACGGCTAGTCGACCCCCCGGCTGAGCTCCCTCTTCCTCCTCCTCTTCTTCTTCTCCTCCTCTTCCTCCCGCGGCCGCAGCCCTCGCTGCGCCGTCCTCCCCGCCGGAGCCTTCCCCCGCTCGGCCCGCTCCGCCTCGCCGGAGCCCCGCCGCGGCGAGCTCCCCTCTCCCTCTCCTCCCTCGGCCTCCCCAGCTGCTCCTCTTCCCCCTTCAGCCGCAGCTCCCCCGCCCGCCGGAGCGACCCCCCCTTCAGCCGCCGGAGCGACCCCCCCCCCCCCCGCGGCGGCTCCTCCTCTTCCTCCTCCTCTCCAGATCCACCGCCACCTCGAGCCGACTTCCTCCCCTCCTCCTTCATCCCCGCAGACCCCAGCGACCCGCTCCCCTCCGCAGCAGCGGCCAGCCAAGCCGCCTTCGCCTCGCCGCTGCCGGCCGACGAGCCACCCTCCTCCGCCGACTAGAACAGCCAGCCCCAGCAAGCCCTAGGCACAGATTCCCCGATGCTGACATGACTCGTGTCAAGGAGACAGCGGACACATCAGCTCAAGACAGGACACGATCCAGCGTTCAGGACACGAGAAACGCAAGTTTCCGAAGCCATGTTCAGGTAACGATATCTCTCTCCTCGTAATTCCGATTTCAATTCCGTCAGTTGCGTCGTGTAGACTATGTAACCACCTCGGTGCCCGTGCAACCCGCTCGGAGCATCGCGTCCTGTGGCGATCGCGGCACGCGATCCAAAAACAGGAAAAACAACGACCCGATTCACCCCGGAACTGGGTACGCCCCGCCAAACGGGATGACTTGGTCGCACGCGGTCTTTACCGAAACGTGCGCGACGTTAATACGGACGTGTGGGATTTCGTAGAAGTTGATTTGGATGTGCGTGCACACCGGAATCAACGCGTATCCGCCGACACCGCCCCGTATCCGTCAGTTCTGGAACACGCTGTAACTTTGTGTACACACGTCGGATCGAGACGAAACTTGCGCCATCGGACTCGTAGCAATACGCTGGTCCTGTGAGCCAAGTTTGGTTCAATTCTGAGAACGTTGACAAAATCTCGTATCGTGGGCCCCATAGGCTCCACCTGACGGGCGATTTTGTGACCGGCTCATCGGAATCCAATTTTGGAAGTTCCGTTGGGTTCGTATCGACGTTCTGGACTTGTTGACACTAAGTTTGGCGAATTTGGAGACCTTTGACCCTGACACGCTTTTCGGTGCAAAGTGGCCCACATGTGGAACCCGCTTTGACCGGAAACTGTTATTTTTGCCCCTGTGTCCAAATTGGACTTAAGGACAGGCGTTTCTATCTATTTGATATTTTCTAAGACTGTTAGTGATGTTTATTTCAGCATCCGGAGACATTTATTCTGAGGACATAGTTTCTGATTTTTGGCACTTGACATCTGGACGTTATATTTTGCAGCTCTCTTGCCAGGCAAGTATACCTTGCCTTGTTGTACTGTTTAAATTCAGTTATTGATAGTTACATGTTTATTCATTATATAAATGTGCGCGTCCGAGAAAACTCGGGTGCAGTCAACGAAGGCGTTGACGTTAGGATTGATATCTGACTTAGTGTCTAGTAGACCCACCTAAAGTTGTGAAGTTATTGGTATGACTTCCCAGGCCTTGACACGTATCAGTATACGTCACAGAGTGAGTTCATGTAGGGACGCGTGCCTCATATTCGACTGGCCATCGGTATAAGCAACACGTGTAACAGTGTCTAGCTTAGTTGTTTATTTTTATGGAGACTTGCATCATTATACGAGATGTCCACGTCGTTTTCACGACTTGTATGTCTCCATTGGGCGGGGAAGACATCTAGTAGGCGTATGGGACACCCCCTCCTTATATTCCTGTACCATACTCTTCGGAGATGGGGTTTTCCTGTACCATGCTTCTCGGAGATGGGGTAGTGGTTTTTCTTGTTTCCGTTACTATGCTCCGAGGAGGATGGGGTATTCCTGTTACCCGTGCGTCCGGGGGCATATGACACATATACTAGCCAGTCCCGACGATTGGTGAATTACGTCAGCATATGTCAGGCCTACACATCCCCATGCGTACTACAAGGTCTTTAAATTGCATTCACTTAGATGGTTAGCACACCCCCCTTTATTTATGCAGTATTTACATTATGGCATGATTTTCTGTATCTTGCTATGTCCCTCTGAGGACCTGGTCCCCTGCCAGGTGTATATATTCTTGAGTATTCGCAGGAGAGCAGATCCGGACATGTTACGTATATCCCGAGGAGGTCTTCTCTTCGAGCCTCGTGATTGTCAGATGTTGTTCTTATATGGTGTGTATCTGGTTCATTTTTATATTCTATTTCGGCAGTGGATTTGTTTCCATCCGACTGTCATTCTTTAGTTATTTACTGTTGAGTTTTAGTTACCTGATTATTGGTTATTCATGTCTATTTGACTCTGTGGATGAGATTTAGATATTACCCTGTGACTTGTGATTAGTCTTACCACTTGTGAATTTATTGTTCATATACAGCGTACGCACGTATATATGGTTTCCATATATTGGACTTGCCATATATACGGGCGGCTGGCATAGTTACGTATCCTGGTCCTACGTATTTTGGGACTGGGGCGTGACAGTGTCATATCAAGAGCCTGTCATAGTGACACTGTCACGCCCCAGTCCCAAAATACGTAGGACTAGGATACGTAACCGTGCCAGCCGTCCGTATATATGGCAACTCCAATATATGGAAACCATATATACGTGCGTACGCTGTATAATGAACAATAGTTCACCAGTGGTATAGTTAATCACAAGTCACAGGGTAATATCTATATCTCATCCACAGAATATTACATAGACATGAATAACCAATAATCAGGTAACTAAACTCAAAAACAAATATCTAAAGAACGACAGTCGGATGGAAACAAATCCACTGCCGAAATGGAATATAAAAGGAACCAGAATACACACCATAAAAGAACATCTGAACATCCCGAGGCTCGAAGAGAAGACCTCCTCGGAAAAAATACGTAACATGTCCGGATCTGCGCTCCTGCGCGTACTCAAGAACATATACACCTGGCAGGGGACCAGGTCCTCAGAGGGACATAGCAAGATACAGAAAAATGACATGCCATAATGTAAATACTGAATAAATAAATGGGGTGTGCTAACCATCTAAGTGAATGCAATTTAAAGAACTTGTAGTACGCATGGGAATGTGTGGCTAGACATACGCTGACGTAATTCACCAATCATGGTGACTGGCTAATATATGTGTCGTATGCCCCCGGACTCACGGGTAGCTCTGCAATCGTCCATCTCCGAGGAGCATGGAACGAAGGATATAACATCACGGAGGGGGTGTCCCATACGTCTACTAGTATCTTCCCCGCCCAATATAGATGTACAAGTCGTGAAAATGACGTGGACATCTCCTACTATGATGCAAGTCTCAATAAAGTAAACAACTAAGCTAAATACCGTTACACGTGTTGCTCACACTGATGGCCAGTCGCGCATGAGGCACGCGTCCCTACATGAACTCACTCTGTGACGTATAATGATACGTGTCAAGGCCTGGGAAGTTATATCAATAACTTCACAATTTTTTTGTGAGTCTACTAGCACTAGGTCAGACACAAGTCCTAACGTCAACGCCTTCGTTGACTGCACCCGAGTCTGCTCGGACGCGCACATTTATATAATAAATAAACATGTAACTAACAATAACTGAATTTAAACAGTACAACAAGGCAAGGTATACTTGCCTGGCAGGAGAGCTGCAAATATAACGTCCAGATGTCAAGTGCCAAAAGTCAGAAACTATGGCCTCAGAATAAATATCTCCGGATGCTGAAATAAACATCACTAACAGTCTCAGAAAATATCAAATAGCTAGAAATGTCTGTCCTTAAGTCCAATTTGGACACAGGGGCACAAATGACAGTTTTCGGTCAAAGCGGGGTCCACATGTGGGCCCACTTTGCACCGAAAAATGTGTCAGGGTCAAAGGTTTCCAAATTCGCCAAACTTAGTGTCCACAAGTCCAGAACGTCGATACGAACCCAAAGGAACTTCCAGAATTGGATTCCGGTGAGCCGATCACAAAATCACCCGTCAAGTGGAGCCGGTGGGGCCCACGATACGCAATTTTGTCAACATTCTCAGAATCGAACCAAACTTGGCTCACAGGACCAGCGTATCGCTACGAGTCCGATGACGCAAGTTTCGTCTCGATCCGACTTGTGTACACAAAGTTGCAGCGTGTTCTAGAACTGACGGATACGGGGCGGTGTCGGCGGATACGCGTTGATTCTGGTGTGCACGCACATCCAAATCAACTTCTCCGAATTCCTACACGTCCGTATCAATGTCGCGCACGTTTCGGTAAAGATCGCGTGCGACCAAGTTGTCCCGTTTGGCGGGGAGTACCAAGTTCCGGGGTGAATCGGGTCGTTATTTTTCCTGTTTTTGGATCGCGTGCCGCGATCGCCACAGGACGCGATGCTCCGAGCGGGTTGTACGGACACCGAGATGGTTACACAGTCTACATGACGCAACTGACGGAATCGGAAACAGAGCTACGAGGTGAGAGAAAAATATACCTGAACAGGGCTCCGTGGAATGAATTTCTTCGTATCCTCGTGTCGAGTTGACACTGTTCCGTGTCCTGGACGTGTCCGGGATCTGCGTCCAGAGACTCGTCGGACTCGGGCGGCTGACCGAGGGGTGCTGGCATGGCTGGGGAAGCGGAGAGGCTCGCTGGTCGAGGCGGTGCGGGGTCGACGAGGGGGCAGAGCCGCTCCGGCGGCCCGCAGGGACGCACAGGCGGGGAGGAGGAGGAGATCGTGAAGGAGAAGAGGAGGAGGAGGTCTGAGGGGGCAGCGGGGAGGCGAAGGTCGGGTGGCCGGCGAGGGTGGCTCGCCGCGGTGGCGCGGGCGGAGGCCGGATGGGGCCGCGGGGTCGGGTGGCGGAGGAAGAGAGAGAGGAGAGCTCGGGGGAGACCGGCGAGGGGGGGGTCGCTCGCCGCGCGGAGGGGGAGCTCCGGCGGGCCAGCGGGGCCGGCGGGGGACGCACAGGCGGTCGGGACAGCCGCGGGGTAGGGGAGAAGTTAGGCCGGAGCTTGGGGAGAAGAAGAGGAGGAGAATCGGGGAGGAGGAGGAGGTCAGCCTGAGCGGGGGAGGGGGGGGTCGGCTCCGCCGCGGGCGGGGGCTCCGGCGAGTCGTATGCCCCCGGACTCACGGGTAGCTCTGCAATCGACCATCTCCGAGGAGCATGGTACGAAGGATAAAACAATCAAGGAGGGGGTGTCCCATACGCCTACTAAGTGCCTTTCCCGCCCAATGTAGATATACAAGTCGTGAAAACGACGTGGACATCTCAAACTATAATGCAAGTCTCAATAAAATAAACAACTGAGCTAAATACCGCTACACGTGTTGCTCACACTGATGGCCAGTCGCGCATGAGGCACGCGTCCCTACATGTACTCACTCTGTGACGTGTAATGATACGTGTCAAGGCCTGAGAAGTTATATCAATAACTTCACAACTTTAGGTGGGTCTACTAGACACTAGGTCAGACACAAGTCCTAACGTCAACGCCTTCGTTGACTGCACCCGAGTTTTCTCGGACGCGCACATTTATATAATATAAAAATAGATAAACATGTAACTAGCAATAACTGAATTTAAACAGTACAACAAGGCAAGGTATACTTGTCTGGCAGGAGAGCTACAAATATAATGTCCAGATGTCAAATACCAAGTGTCAGAAACTATGGCCTTAGAAGAAAAGTCTCCGGATGCTGAAATAAACATCACTAACAGTCTCAGAAAATATCAAATAGCTAGAAATGCCTGTCCTTAAGTCTAATTTGGACACAGGGGCAAAAATGACAGTTTTCGGTCAAAGCGGGGTCCACATGTGGGCCACTTTGTACCGAAAAACGTGTCAGGGTCAAAGGTCTCCAAATTTGCCAAACTTAGTGTCAACAAGTCAGGAACGATGATACGAACCCAACGGAACTTCCAGAATTGGATTCCGATGAGCCGGTCACAAAATCGCCCGTCAAGTGGAACTTGTGGGGCCCACGATACGGGATTTTGTCAACGTTCTCAGAATCAAACCAAACTTGGCTCACAGGACCAGCGTATTGCTACGAGTCCGATGGCGTAAGTTTTGTCTCGATCCGACGTGTGTACACAAAGTTGCAGCGTGTTCCAGAACTGACGGATACGGGGCGGTGTCGACGGATACGCGTTGATTCCGGTGTGCACGCACATCCAAATCAACTTCTCCGAACTCCTACACGTCCGTATCAACGTCGCGCACATTTCGGTAAAGACCGCGTGCGACCAAGTCGTCCCGTTTGGCGGGGCGTACCCAGTTCCGGGGTGAATCGGGTCGTTGTTTTTCCTGTTTTTGGATCGCGTGCCGCGATCGCCACAGGACGCGATGCTCCGAGCGGGTTGCACGGGCACCGAGGTGGTTACATAGTCTACACGACGCAACTGACGGAATTGGAAATAGAGCTACGAGGTGAGAGAAAAATATACCTGAACAGGGCTCCGGGAAATCGAATCCCACGTGTCCGAGGGTCTCCTTCGTGTCCTGGACTGCTGCTGTGTCCGTGTCAACCGTTGCTCGCCCTAGGGTTTCAGCTGTGGCGGATATGGCGGAGGCGGTCAGGGACCGTGGAGGTCAGGGGAAGTCGCGGCGGTTCTCCGGCGAGGTCGGCGGAGCTGCGGCGAGGAGAAAGGGGGTTCTGGTCGAGGGGAAAAAGGAGCTCGGGGGAGGAGATTCTCGGGTCCGGCGGAGGAGGTTGGAGGAGGATGAACGGAGGCGGCTGGGTCGTGTGGCGGAGAGCGGCTGACTGGTCGGGGAGTGGCAGGGAGGTGCTGGGGAAACAGAGGAGTAGGTGATGGTGGCGTTGGTGCTGGTGGTGGAGGATGGTGGTGGCGGCGGACTGTGTTGGGGGTGGCGGTGGTGGTGGAGAAGAAGTGGAGGAGGAGGAAGGCGGACGGAGGTCGGGGGTCGGCTCCGGCCGGCGGGGTCGGCTCCGGCCGGGGAGGATGAGGAGAGGAAGAGGGTGAGAGGAGAGAGGGAGTGTCGGGGAGGAGGAAAGGAGGAGGAGAGGAAGAAGATGGCCAGCGGGGGGTCGGCTCCGCCGCGGGCGGGGGCTCCGGCGAGGCTCGCCGCCGGCGGCCGGGGGGGGGGGCAGCAGCTCGGCTGGGGTCAGGTAGATTTTTTTAGGATTTCTGATTTTATTTTCTTTTTCTTTTATTATATAGAAAATTATAATGATATTTTAAGTAAAAATATCTAGAGATATTTTTGGGATATTTTGGAATATTTTCGGGATCTTTTCGGGTGAGTCCCGCATCCAAATGGACGTTGCAGGTTCACCGGCCAATGCGGGGGTGACACCCTGCACTACAATTTGCAAGAAAGTCCCTGTAATTTCATAAATTGCGTAAAAGTCCTATAATTTGGGAAATTGCGCAATTACGAAATTGTCTGGGAAAACATCCGATTCCGAAAAATACTAAAATTCACAGAATTGAAGGAAAAAGCTGTATGAGGGTCCCGAGGGGAATGGGGGTGAGTCTGGGCAGGGGTTGGACCTGGTTTCTAGGTGATACGGGCCACCGTATTTATTAATTAATAAATACTGCGCACGGTGTTCTCTAATTATTTAGAGGCAGGTAGGGTCAT
This sequence comes from Iris macrosiphon, assembly GCA_036927795.1. NCBI lineage: Eukaryota > Viridiplantae > Streptophyta > Magnoliopsida > Asparagales > Iridaceae > Iris > Iris macrosiphon. The sequence goes on from JAYESA010000010.1 coordinate 30,361,058, forward strand.
AATTTTTCTACGGTGTCAATACACTAAATGTAGTATACTCAGTGTAGAAAATTAACGTATTTTTGTTTGGGCAAAACAGGTGCATGTTGGGCCTCAAATCCCTAGGGATACAAAGATGGGTAAAGAGCAGAAAATTAAATAGGTAATAAATACGGACGATTGTAACGATATTTGTGCGTCTCATTCGAGGCTCAAAATAAAGCATCTGGGAGTTGCACAAAATTCAGGAAAATAGTCTGACATGTCTAGGACAATCGTTACAATCGTCCGTATTTATTTCCTATTTAACTTTCTGCTCTTTACCCATCTCTGTACCCCTAGGGATTTGAGGCCCAACATACACCTGTTTTGCCCAAACAAAAATACGTTAATTTTCTACACTGAGTATACTACATTTAGTGTATTGACACCGTAGAAAAATTATGACCCTACCTGCCTCTAAATAATTAGAGAACATCGTGCGCAGTATTTATTAATTAATAAATACGATGGCCGTATCACCCAAGAAAACCAGGTCCAACCCCTGCCCAGACTCACCCCCATTCCCCCAGGGCCCTCACATAGCAATTTCCCTCAGTTTTGTGCATTTTAGCATTTTCAGAAATCGGGTATTTTTCCAGACGATTTCGTAAATTGCGCAATTTCCTAAAATAGGACTTTTACGCAATTTATAAAATTACAGGGACTTTCCTGCAAATTTCAGTGCGAGGTGGCACCCCCTCATTGGCCGGTGAACCTGCGCCGTCCATTGGGAGGCAGGACTCACCCGAAAAGATCCCGGAAATATTCCGAAAATATCCACAAAATATCCTGTAAAATATCTTAGATATTTTACTTAAAATATTAATTATTTCTTTTATAAAAGAAACTAAAAGAAAAAGAAAAAGAAAATAAAATCAAAATCCCTAAAACCCAACCCCGACCCTGCCGCAGCCGACCCCCCCCCCCCGGCCGGCGGCGAGCCCCCCCCCCCTCGCCGGCGTTACTCCGCGACCGCCGCCCACGGCTAGTCGACCCCCCGGCTGAGCTCCCTCTTCCCCCTCCTCTTCTTCTTCTCCTCCTCTTCCTCCCGCGGCCGCAGCCCTCGCTGCGCCGTCCTCCCCGCCGGAGCCTTCCCCCGCTCGGCCCGCTCCGCCTCGCCGGAGCACCGCCGCGGCGAGCCTCCCCTCTCCCTCTCCTCCCTCGGCCTCCCCAGCTGCTCCTCTTCCCCCTTCAGCCGCAGCTCCCCCGCCCGCCGGAGCGACCCCCCCTTCAGCCGCCGGAGCGACCCCCCCCGCGGCGGCTCCTCCTCCTCCTCTCCAGATCCACCGCCACCTCCAGCTGACTTCCTCCCCTCCTCCTTCATTCCCGCAGACCCCAGCGACCCGCTGATATCTTGGTGTATTCGAAGACCCCAGAGGAGCATGAGGAGCATCTGAGGATAGTGCTGGAGACTCTCAGGAAGGAGAAGCTTTATGGAAAGCTTTCGAAGTACGAGTTCTTTCTTGACAAGGTTGAATTCCTTGGTCATGTGGTGACTGGAGAGGGTATCTCGGTGGATCCGAGAAAGATCATGGCAGTTGAGGCATGGAGTGCTCCGAGTTCAGTAGCAGAGGTCAGGAGTTTCCTGGGACTGGCAGGTTACTACAGAAGATTTATTCAGGATTTTTCCCGATTGCAGAGCCGTTGTCCAGGCTGACTCGGAAGGACGTGGAGTTTGTTTGGTCAGAGGAGTGCCAGATCGCCTTTGATGAGCTAAAGAGGAGGTTGACGACAGCTCCAGTATTGACGTTGCCATCAGGTTCTGGAGGATTCACTATCTATAGTGATGCATCGGGGAAGGGATTGGGTTATGTGTTGCAGCAGAATGGGAGGGTGATTGCCTATGCTTCCAGGCAATTATGTCCTCATGAGAAGAACTATCCTACCCACGATTTGGAGTTGGCAGCGGTCATCTTTGCTCTGAAGTTGTAGAAATACTATTTATACGGAGAGCGTGTGGAGATCTTCACAGACCACAAGAGCTTGAAGTATGTGTTTACCCAAAAAGAGCTGAACATGAGGCAGAGGAGATGGTTAGAGTTGATGAAAGATTTCGACATATTGTTGCAGTACCATCCAGGGAAGGCGAACGTAGTTGCGGATGCGTTGAGCAGGTATTCGGTAGCTATGTGCCTGACTACATATCGTTATCTTCTGGCAGATCTAGAGAGCTTGGGCATTGAGGTGATAGTGCCTGGAGTTGAGATACAGATGTGGGGACTGCAGATTCAGTCAGAGTTGGTAGACCGGATCAGGGCTACACAGTTTGAGGATGAGTCCTTGAGGAGAATCAAGGCGCAGGTTCAGATGGGATTGTCAGATGACTTCACTATTGCTGATGATGGTTCTTTGAGGCACGGTACCAGGTTGTGTGTGCCAAGTGGGTCGTTGCGCGAGGAGGTTCTCCAGGAGGCGCATCGATCCCAGTACTCTATGCATCCAGGTGCCAACAAGATGTATAGAGATCTGAGACAGCATGTATGGTGGTACGGGATGAAGCGGGAGATAGCGCGCTTCGTATCCCGATGCTTAGTGTGCCAGCAGATAAAGGCGGAGAGGCAGAGGCCAGGAGGTTTGCTCCAGCCGTTACCCATTCCGGAGTGGAAATGGGAGCATGATTTTGTTTCTGGACTTCCGCGTTCTCCAGGCGGGAAGGATGCGATTTGGGTCATCATTGACAGGTTGACCAAATCGGCCCACTTTCTACCATTCAAAGTGGGTACGTCTACAGAGAGACTAGCACATATGTATGTGCGCCAGATAGTCAGACTGCATGGAGTTCCTGTGAGCATAGTATCAGACCGGGACAGTCGCTTTACTTCGTATTTCTGGAGGAGTCTGCAGGCTAGCTTGGGCACCCAGCTCAAGTTTAGTACTGCATATCACCCACAGACAGATGGTCAGTCAGAGAGGACCATTCAGACACTTGAGGATATGCTTCGCACTTGTGTTTTGGATTTCAGAGGCTCTTGGGAGGATCACTTGCACTTGGTAGAGTTTGCTTACAACAACAGCTACCAAGCCAGTATCGAGATGTCACCATTCGAGGCGTTGTATGGACGGAGGTGTCGCACTC